>JANHGN010022793.1:103784-116548 GCA_024605025.1 Megaceryle maxima | reverse complement strand
AAAGGTATCTACAATTTTAGTAATTGTTGGGTAATAATAAATAATAATTAATAATAAAATTACAGCAATATTAATAATTATATATCAGTACAATAATATTTAGTAATAGTAATAATCTCAATACTTATGTATCATTAACAATATTAATAATTATGATAATAATAAAATTATTCTTGAACTGTATAGCCTGGGTATTGTAAGAAATTGGAACCCTGTTTGCCTCCAAGTTTTAATTCTGTCTAATCCTTGTTTCTTTGTTTAACTTTTGAGGGAGAGGATAACTAATGAAAACCAGCACACCAAGAAAACATGTCTTAAACACTGATGGATGATTTACCAAGACTTTTTATAGTTCACAGACTCAAAGCCAAGGCCTATCTCTGTTTTATAATCTCAGTATATTGCAAATTTTGCATATAACAGATAGCAATGATAGCTACAAAAATCATTACACCTTATTGAAGCACTCAAGAACTCTACAGTATTGAGTCACAGAAATGTGGCAAGTTAGTGAAAGCTGGGCTACAGCATGCTATATTAAAAAGAGAAAATAACAGTCCCTTCTTTTATCCTCTGTTCCTTTCCTGAAACGTGCCAAATTGTGTTGCACTATTAGTTTATTGAGCAGCTTTAAAATCCTGTCTAATTTGCATTTTTGATAAAGAACTGAAGGCTTGTTCTTATAAATCATTGCTTTAATACTAAGACCTGTTTAAACTGTCTATGTAAATGCAGGAGATAAATTATATTCCAGTAAGAATGAGAAGGAATTTGATGGATGAACTAGCAGGAAGAAAGAAACAGAGGAACCAAGGGAAGGACAACTGAGAGGGGAAAAAAGAACAGCTTACTGTATAGCTAAGACTTGATTAGGTTCAAAGTACGTTAGGGCTGAGAACAGACCTCTGCTTTCTGGCATAGCACAGGCTGAGTGAAAACACTGGTGGCGGGACTTCATGGTGCAGTTATGTTCTCCCAAAACAGCAGGTTTAAAGCAACAGTGACACTGGCTTCTTCAGAGTCTGGCTGGCTGGTGAATGGGAGTAAGCTTCCCTCTATAAGCCTGGGTATTGATCTCACCTGTGTGATGGTAATGATTCCTTTACACTCCAGTGTGTGTTACTATTTCTCTATCATAAAGGAGTGCAGGAGAGCCTTACACAACTTCTTAACATTCTCTATCACATGGTGGTAGAGAAAACCCATAATTTCAACCTTTTTTGATTTGTGGACAACTTAACAATTTCCTGGAAAATGTGAGGATCCTGTTCAGAGGGGTTTGTGTGAGCCGATGGTAGGCTGACTTTTCTTAGCTCCTTTCCTGGCCCCCATAGAAATAGTCCCTAGATCTCCAAAGGATCTGTAGAACAAAGATTCAAAAGCTGATATAGGTTTTTGAGGTGAAGATTTTTTTGGGTTTTATAACTGAAAACTTAAAATAAGGGAACCTGAATGTCTGATTGCAAGTGAGTGGTCACTGTTGCAGTCTGTAAATAATCACTGCTAAAGCAAGTAGGAGAAAGGAACTGGAAAGAGAGAAACAAACTGTTCTAACTAAAAGCAAAAGGCAAAATGCTGCTTTTTACATTGGGAGTCTCTGAGTTTATTATGCTGCCAGTTCAATTAACAGTGATAGATGTCAGCTCAGATGGCAACAGAAGAAATAAACTCTGCTGAGTAACATGGTAAAGGAGGATTCCCTCTGTCTCAAATTGGTGTTTTAATTTTTGTGGGAGAAGATTCAAGGCACCTCTCTCAGAAAGATGATGCTCATTCCCAGTGTTCTTTCCAGGTTTGCTGGTAGGATGCCTTTCTGTCATTTGACCCTAAGGTTCACCCATGGGATGGGCCATCTGGCTAATCACTCAGGTTGTGTGCTCCCCTGAGACATACATAGGAAATTATCCAGGAACCTGATTATTTTCTGGTGCTGATCTGAATTCTGATCAGATTCTGAAACTAGAAGAAAAAATCATGTCTAATTTGAATTCAAGACCAGCTGTGTGAGCAGCTAAATCTATGAGTGCTATAAAGAATCTACTGTTGAAAAGTCCCATGTCCAAAGCTAGTAGTTAATAATGACACGGAACAATAAAGAAAAGAGGGGGTGGGGAAATCAATGTTTACAGAGCTTAATTAGATGACAAGAAAAAAGTATAGCTACCCTATTTTCCCTTTCCCCTTCAGATATTTTACCAAGTGGACAAAAAATAAGTCATCTATAAATGTGCAGGTTTAAGATCTGAATTGAATTTTTATTCTGAATAATAGAAGTAAAATTTTATGTGAAATAACTAAAATTCTGTTCTATACTATTAACAAGTCTTAGCTCAGGAATGTCAGATCAAAGTCATGTCACTCTGTACTAGCCTTATTTCTTACTTCCTTTCTTTGTCACTGGTCACTGTCACAGACAAGATTCTGGGCTGTACGGATCTTCAAGTGTGACACAGAAGGTTATATTCTATGTTGTATTCTTGAGATCCATTTCCTTCTCCTCTGATGTGATGTAAAATATTTCTGTTTCCTTCAAACAACCTAGCTATTGATCCAAGGAAAGAGAAAGACAGAATGTTTTGGATTCTGGAAACACCAGCACCCTTCACATAGGGAAGTCACCCTGCTGAAGCTAAACCGACATGTATTTTATATCTGGACATTCTATACAAAGAACAAACATTTGCCCAGAAAAGCAAAGCTCTGCCTGCCAGATTTCACCATATGCCCACTCATGATAACCTGACCATTAGGATCCTAAACAGGATTAAATGTATTCCTCTCCAGCAGAATACTTTTAAAGTGAATGGGCAGTGCTCAGTAATTACAGGCTGGAGTGTATTAGCCCCTGTGGTGAGGAAAGACTGCAGTCCTGCAGTCAGACGAAACTTCACAGGGGACTATTTTCTCAGAAACTCCACTATTTGTTGTAAGCACTGTTCTACAACACTTTGCACCAGCCTGAATCTGTCCCTTAACCTCTTAATTCAGTGCAAGAACCTTGTCCGTAAATGGCATCATAGCGATTCTGTTTGACTGATCGTTGAGAATCTATCTGGGTCTGTAGCTGCTCTGCAAACAGTTCACCATAAATGTTTGCACTCTGGGCTCCAGTTCCACTTGCTCTAGTTGGAAACACTGGGTTTTGAATGCTGTTCCTTTCATAGCACTGTTCAATCACTGAAACCAAAGTAGTAAAACTCCTGTAAATGATAAGAGAATCCCAAGTTAGAAAACCTTTGCTTTCTCCCTGGTTTGACTGGTTGGCCTATTCCCTGAATGTCTGGGCTGTTTTTGTTGTTGTTTGTAGGTTTGTTTGTGGTTTTGTTTGGTTAGTTGGTTTTTGTTTGTTTGTTTGGGGGTTATTTGTTTGTGGTTTTGTTTGTTTTGTTGTGGTTTGTTTTGTTTCTCTGAAGTGGAAGTAGACCCATTTCTAAAATAAAAATAAATTTTTAAAAATTACTAGAAAACCTTGAACACATGAAGTCTGTGAATATATAAACTTAATCCCAAACAGAATCACCTGTGCAAGAAAATAAATAAATCTAAATACCAAGTTGTCAGTTTTTGTTTAATTGACATCAGGGTTGATGGTAAGTGGTGTGGAGACAATAATATCTGGGTATGTAATTATGTGGACATCAATTTGGTATGGATGGTCCAATTTCTACTCTATCAAATGAAGCCATCAAAGGGATGAAGAAAACAACCCACTTCACTTCTCACCTACCTGCAATTCTGTTAAAGCACAGTCCACATGTTAAGCTCCCATGCTCAAATCTGCAGCTAGTCCCTTGCAAACATGTAAAAAAAAAGGTTATGTGAACAGCATTTATCCATGGACCTATTTACTGCTGAAGTGGGCAATAAATAACTGGCCAAATTGGATTATGGTGAGTTGGATCGATCTTAACCTCCAATTACACCACAGAGGGGTTGACTTTAACCTCCATTCTCTAGACACCAGCTGCAGTATCACTGGAAAGATGTAGCCCCAGTGAAGCATAAGTGGAAGTTCCTTAGTGGGAGTTCTTGCTACCTGCAGCTTTACTTTCTGATTTGCCCCATCTGCCTAATGTTGGTGCTAGTTTTAGAGGTAGATGGAGGAAACAGTCAAACATTCTTTTTTATTTTCTGTAGCCTTCATCATCTAGATATAGAACATGAATACAGAGCACAGATGCACTTTGAAAAAATATTTTCTGTTGATAATGAAAACAGCAAAAAAGGCCATGTTACAGGTTTAACAGTTTCACTGTGGTCAAAATGGGAGGACTTGGCATGTGTATATGTTCTGTGTTGGGCACTACTCCAGCTTGCAAGTGATGCTTGAAATAGGTTTTACATATATCATTACCTGAATGTCATGCCTGGGACAGAGCACTTCAACTCCATTGTGGCTTTACTCCATCATCAGCATTATCTAGCCCAGCTCAACAGTTATCATATAAATAACATCACTCCTATATAATTTGTCTGTTCAGCTAGACCTAAGATTTCATGGATGTGGCTTTATATCCCTGTACTTCAGGGTGCTGTATAAACAACCAATGCATTATTTGTAGATTAAACAGAGAGAGGAAATAACTTTCAGGGTATTAAACTTCCTTCTGTCCTTTGGACTGATTATTTCCTGAGGTTGGCCAGCTGCTGCAAATCACTACTCAGATGAAGCAGGCATGGCAAATAACCTTACTACCCTCATGATGGTGAGGGGAATTTATTTTGCTGATAGTGTTCAGGGCTGGGGGCATAAAGCTTGAACAGGTAATGTGTTCAATATTTTTATGTTCAATACTTTGTCTTACTAATGATCTGAAAATAGTGTCTACTTGTGGAAAATAATGTCATAAGCAGTGAATCTGGATCTTTACCTTCAAGAAAACCAATAATTGATTTCAATGCAATTTCTTTCTATTTCTAATGCTTTATGCATCGAACAAGCTGGTTTTAAGGGATATTCTCCTGATGATATATTTTCCTCTGGCTATTTGTTGTTCCTTTAAGTGCTGCATAATTTTCAATATACAGGACAACAACATACTGAAATTGAGTCAGCCTTATTTGAAGGACAGATGAAATTGTCTAGGTTGAAACTTCAGTGTTTTTACAACCAAGAGTAGTAATAACCATATTGGAAGTATTACAGTACAAAATAGATTGTTGTGAGAAATTAAGCCAGATGGAACTCCAGCTGTCACCTTAAAAAAGAAAACATTAGAGTACAATTAAAATATACTTTAAGTTATGTTTTAGTAGAAGTTTTGCAATAATTAACTTTGGATCTGTACAAGTACTATCACTTTTAATTTATAGTTTAACTCCAAAAGTTACCTTTGTGCCTGGCTTTAAGAAACAGAAGAACACCTTACTGTACTTGGACTGGTCCTAATTGCATTCAGCCACAACTGTAGGATTAAAGTCCTTGTTAGTGTGTTGTTGAATTGTGACTATAGTTTAGAGTGTGCTCACACAGTATCACAGTAAAAGATACAACAGCCTTCACATGCTCTTGGGCATGAGGGCTTCAGTTTTCTGCTTGGTGTTGGATCTTGCGTAGTTCTGGTCAAACAATATTTTGATGGACATTTTCTATTGGAAATTGCTGATTCAGTAAAGTGAGAATTCTCTTCAAAAACGGGTTGTTTTCAGTTTAATTTCCTGATTTCTAAATGGCTTAAAATTATTATTGTATTCTTTTTTAAGCATACACTAGGGTCAAAATCTAAATGATTAATTTCTAATCTTATCAAAATAAATTATTTTGTTTTATCAAAATCTACATTTTTAGAAAACATTTTGCTTGAAATTTTAGATCTTCATACATCTTTCCAATTGAAATATAAGATGGACATAGGAAATCTTGGAAAATCTTGACTTCCCCCACAGAAGTTTGAAGATAAACTGGTCATCTGAAGACACATTTCATTTGCCCCACGGCAAATTGCTCTCAGGGTTTTCAGTTGCCCTTGTTCCTGTAAAAGTAGAAGCACAGATTCAGCATCCAGTTTAATTATCTGAGGATTTATGCAGTAGGGTTAAAATGTTCAATACTGGCTGTTTATAGAGAGAGACATGTAAATCCACAGTTAGCACTTAAGTAGGTGGCCTCATTTTCTAAAGAACCAACTATTTATCCAGTGGCCATGTTTATTTGTTAGGCACTCAAGTGCAGTGTTCTAGCCTTATCTCTTTGAATTTCATGATACCAGGAGAAACAGCCTACCACATTGTTTATTCTAAATATACATGGAAATCACCCTAAGAATGATACTGTACACAAAAGAGAGAGAAAGACAGAAACAAGCCCATCACTTAGTGGTTTTATGTGTGTTCATGCTGCTTGGGCTGTCCTCTTGTTCCTGACAGTGAAACACAGAATGTTGATATTCTGTCTTTGACTGATCATTGCTTCTGATCACTGCAAGGAATGCAGAAGTTACTACCAGCTTCATTCAGGCAATATGAAAAATGAATAGAAAGTAAAGACAGAATGGTTGATGGATGGTTATACATATTCTTACCAAGCACAGGGTTGTGCAAAATACTGTAAACCTGAGGATTTAGGCAGAAAAAAAATGAAGGCAATCCTCTTCAGTCAAGACTTGTGTCTTGGAATTACATATCCTCTGAGCAAATCCCATTTTTAGATAAATCAGATTTGATTTAGTGTATTTCTGATATTGATGATTGCTGGTGTTATTATTTGCCATAAAAATCATGATAATATCACCTTTATAAAACACCAGCCATGCAAGTAGCACATAAAAACATTAAAAAAAATATATATGAAAAAAAAATCCTTCCTCATAGCTATGTTGTAAGGCTTAATTTCTCAATGCCTCTGACACTTGACTGAAAGATGTCACAGCTGACTATTCCAAGCAGTTCTTACACACAACAGTCAAATCTGCTTTCTTTTCCTGTGGTTCTAATGAAATGGGCCGAATTTCTTCCTACAAAAAACAGGGAAGCTTTCTTCAGTTTCATCATTGCTTAGTAGTTAATATGCATCTAAAAATAGCAATGCTTACAGTAGTAAAAAATACTGCTGTGGTGTGAAAGCATAGAAAACTTACACAGTGCAATGCACATTAAGACAACTGTTTGTTGCAGCTGCCATCAACAGTTTTCCTGCAAGGGAAGAAGACAAAGAAAAGGCAAAAGGTGTTGGTGAAAGGGGAGTGTATCAGCAGGGAAGACATGGGGCTTAATTTCAGAGAGCTGTCAAAGTCTTTCTGCTGTCTACCACAACTATTGTGGGTGAGCACACTAACCATGCCATGCAGACAGTTAGGAGCAACCACCTATTACCATACCATTGTCTCTCAACTCATTACTGCTTTATCTTTCAGCTGTAGTGTTGCTCCTTTGAAGGATTTTTCTTCAGGCCCCTGGGTAGACACTGGAACCAGCAGCTCTTAGTTCAGGAATTGGGTCTTAGGGGCTGCTCCACACTGGAGGACCACTTCTGAAAGCCCTAAAGCATTTTGTGCACTTCTTGCCTTCTTCCTAAGAAAGATAGCTGCTAAATTCAGTCCCGTATTAAACTATGGACCTAGAAAGGTTTTGTTGTTGTGTTTTGATTCAGGGGGTTGGTATGGCTAATCTGTCATGACTTCAAACATGCTGTAGCTGTATAAAGCAGTAACAGCAAAGCTCTAGTATTCAGAGCCATTAAACATAAAAATTCTTGCAAGGTCCTTGATTACTCTACCAAAGGGCTGTTAATGAACATACACATCTACACTCAATCCAGACTACCAGGGTAATGGAGAAGAGGAACACTGGACTACAGTGGATAGCAAGAGCTAAGAATAGCTTTGTTCCCTGAGACTCAAACACCATGCATGTGCAGGTTCATCAAGATTTGTTTCTGAGATGTTGCAGGTGTCCCAGCCACAACATTCTCCCACTGCTCAACCTGGAGAGGTTTGTTAATGTCCCTGGCAAACGCATTTGCTTTTCTGCTTTCGCAAAGGAACTAAATTGGCAATATCAAATCACAGACACTTCTCAGGCAAACAGAGCAGCAGCTTGCTGAGGCAAGGCAGGTGTGACTGAGACCCTACTTCAGATTTAGCAACAAATGTTTCTTTAAACAGAGAGAAAAATGTTTTTCTGATGATCTAGTACAGTGTGAGGAGGAAATATAAACATTTTCTTAGAGTCATCTGTCAGGCAGGTATATTCTGTTCCTATGTGGGCTGATCACAGGTACCTTTAGGATACAGTACTTGGAGAGGCCTTATGTTGCACACAAGCTCTACGCCCCTTAGTGAAACAGTGACTCAGATTTGGGGCTTGATAAACCTTCCCTCTCTCTCCTGTACTCTGTGTGGGAGGGTGTGGAGGGAGTACAAAGATCTGAGCCCTTTGTAGTTGCCAGGACAGATATAGGATACTTCTGGTGAAGAGTAGACCACTTAAACATCTGCAGTTTACAGATTTTCTCCAAGGTACTCATGTTTATGTGGTGTCAGAGGAGAGCTTATCTTTCACAGAGAATGCAGATGAGAGAGCATCTTACACTACAAAAACAAGGACAAGGGGAACTGGGCAAGGGAAGATTCAGGAGGGAGAAAAAAAAAGAAAAGAAAAAATTCTGTGAGAAAGGGGGAAAGAGTGAGAAGGTTACTCAAGCCCAGGAATGTGTTATCTCTAACAGTTTGGTGTGTTGCCTTCAAAACAGCTTTCCTAATTGTTCTTTATACTTATATATAATCTCAATCCCAGCAAAAACATGGTTCTCTTGCAGGAAAGCTTCAGCATGAAATTCTGGTTCACTTCATGTTGTGTTATCTGTAAGTACTACAGCTGGGGAGGGTGCCAATGGCTTCCTCTCCATTTGTGCTCAGAGTGATCCTCATGGGGGCCTTATGCCTTTGTAATGTCCTAGGTGCATTCATGACATCCATAGCCTTGAACCAAGGAAATTCTATGTTCTGCAAGTATAAAGAAGCTTTCTCATGATTCACACAAATGTGTTGCCTTTGGCTGCCTTGAGGGGAGGGGGAAGGAGTAACCAAACAGAAAAATATTACAAGCATTAAGGAGTTCAGCTGGGGCCTGAAGCAGACCACAGCACTTACAGGTAGGTGATCTAGGGCTTTGCTTCAGGGCAACACATCCTAACAGCACCCTGCTCTTGGTTATTAGAGAATTGACAACCAGTGCCATTTTACTATCTGGAGGCACATAGTGTCACAGGAGTCTGCCACAGGCTGACAGTTGTGCTTCTGCTGGACTCTCCATGTCAGAAAGCTCCCAAGGTGCAGAAAACATTGGCTTTGTGAATTGTGCCAGTGTAGCTAGTCATGCCATCCAAGAGCATCCCATGCTGACTGAAGTTACGAATGAATGGCAAGCCTTTTAATTCATGTAAATGACCATTGTCCTGGAAGACAAAGAGAAACAATAAAAATCAATATGGGTACTACTCCTGGGAAGTCCAAGATGGAAAAACAACCTCATATATAGTCTTTTGTGCAAAGTTTGATGCTCTGCAGAATGGCATTGTGGATTTTCCCAACCAGCTCATTTGCCCAACATGCTTAGCCCCTTGCTAGATAGCTGATGAGAGCTGATAAAGTGATGATGACTTCTCCTCTACTGTTACAGGTTCCTGGAAGGGAATTTGTTGGTGATAAAGGATGGGAGCTAGCTCCTTACAGAATATTCCAAGTCTTGCCCTACAAGTGTGAAAATTGTATATTTATTGCTGCTCATTTTAAGCATGTTATGTGATGTGGTGTTACCAAGGGGTACAAAAATTTTGGGACTAAGTTGCTTCTTCCTTTTGACAAGGGGGATAGCAGCTTGGCCACAACTGTGGTCAGACTTGACATTCAGGAAAATATCCCAAGAAAACATTTCCTCTGTGTTCTTCAGATTTTCTAGCAATATTACCTCCATGATGTCTACACTTGTCTCTTTGTTGGTGGGTTCCCTGACCCCTCCTTGCAAGAAGGACCTTGCTAGTAAAGCATCATGGACACAGCATCTGAGGAGGATAAAGAGTAAAAGGTGGTATCAAAACCTGCAGTAAGCAGTGCCTAAAAGTGTGTTTTCCATATGGTTGTTTATTATAGAGCATACCAAAACATGATTTGGTGTCTGTGATGTAGACACTCTGTAGGGTATAACATCCTGTGGTGGATGTGCACTAAGGTTTGAGGGATGGTTATTAATCTTGCTAATATACAAGATGACCAGTCTGCTCAAGAAACTCCTAGGCTTGGCCAGTTTGTGCACAAAGACTCTTTCTTTGATGTGGATCATGAAAGAGAGTAAATATATGCAGTAGAACCTGAACAGCAAATGGCCCTGTTAAAGAATATTGATTTTGGTGATTTAAATACTGCTGGAGCTGAAAATTTCAGGAGTTCATTTAGAAACATGTAAGAATATCACATAGATGCCTTGGCATTTGTCCTAACTATTCCTACTGATGTTTCTTGCTTGTGTCTCACAGTGGAGAAAGAAAAAAAAAAAGGCAAAAAGAAAAAAAAAAAAAAGCGAGAAGACTCTTTTGAAGTCAATGTCACAGACAAGTGAAATATAAAACATGAAAAGGCCAAATTTGCTAGGAGGTGCCAAGAACAAGGGCAAACAGCTGAAGCTTTTATTGCTTCAGATCACAGTTTTGCTGAACATTGCATATACAGAACATTAAAAGAAGAATTAATAAGAGGCAGAATAATTTTTGGCAAAAGAGACAACCAGTTCATCAGCACAACTTACGCTTGGGCCCAGATCGCTCGCTAGCAGCGGCTTGAGCAAAAGTGATGCTGACCTACATACTGGCAGCACAGAAGAGATTGCAGCATACCAGTGAAGAATAGTAACACAAACATGAAAAGAGCAGCTGCAAGCACTTTTAATATCAGAAGTAATGCTCAGAGAGTGAGGAAAAAAGCCAAGAAATTTTAACAGGAGAAAAGATGGAAAAGTTGTGGGAGACATGGCAAAGAACCATGACACACAGGCCACAAAGTCCCTCTGAAGATTCCGAATGTAAGAGATGCTGCAAGGGACATGTTGTCAGAGCAGCTAGAGTAGCTGGGAAATGATCACTAAACCCATGTTTCTACTCTGCAACCTGAAAGGACAGCACTTTTTTTAGAAATGCACATTAAATAATAAAAAACTTGCATTTAAAACTGGAATCTTTGATAGCTATGCCTACAGTTCCACTAAAAGATAAGAATGACACGTTTTGAGGTGAATATGTGAGATCAAACAAGGTATCACATATGGCTTAGAACACCACAGAAATTATTTGCAGCCACTTCTCTGAGAGTCTCAGAAAAGGATGCAAGCTCTTCAACAGATGATTTTTGTGGTGCTGTCTTACATTGTGCCTATGAGAACATTCTAACTTGGCATCCATCTGGCATATTTTTAGCCCCTGGGCATCTAGAAATGAAGCTATGTTAAACTGTGACAAGCCATCCTTCAAAGACCCTTGACTTTCCCTTCTATCCTGCAAGTGCATAAACAAGTTCAGCAAAGGCCTTTATTCTTTCTCCAGGTTTGCATATTGAAAAGGAGTGATAACATATGGCTAGAAACGTGAAAGTAATCTGACTCTCTCAAAACATGTCCTGTTGCCCTCCACTAACCAGATTGGCTTATAAGGAGGCGAGTAGGTTTTGAATTAGTACATGCCAGATTGTTCAGAAGGATTTTATTTGTCCAGATTCAGTAGACTGACTTTTTTTTGCAATATATTTCACCACATTTTAGCAATCAAATTTGCCTCCGGGCTGAAGACTCTCTTTATGAGCTGAAATGGAAACAAATTGGGCTAATCGGAATATGAGCAAAGATCAGAAATAGGCCTAACAGCAATGTAAACACATCATTGAAAAATTCAGTGTGAAAACTATTGCTGTGGGTTTATAGTCTGTATATATACCTATATTCCACGCATTTATCACCTACTTGTATGATCCATGCCTTTGGTTAGTGTTTGGTTTAATATTATGATTTGGGAAAAGAATCAATTAATAGCTTAATTTATTACTCTGACTGTCATTAATCACCAGTGATACTAATATTGGGTCCACTCATGACAGTTGGCACAATCAAATTTCCAGTTATCCTGTGTTCAGAAGTATTGACCAGAAACCTGGGCCTGCATCTGTGGGCATGCTGCTGGGGCCCAGCCTTGGCTAATGATCTGGACCACAACAGCTGCTAAGAGAAAAATATGGGTGTAAACATTTTGAGCATGGATTGTATACACAAAACTGTCTATCTAGGAAGGTGTTCACCTAAAACTGGTCCTGTTTTTACAGGAAAGATGCCATCAGTGGGTTTTTAAACCATTTGTTCTTTCTGAGATTCAGAGACTGACTGTTCTGTAAATCTCTGGGAGCTATCCTGGACATGGTCAGTAAAACCTTTTTTTCGTATTTTCTTGGTGAATATCCTTCCTGGTAGCAGGAAAAACATTTTATTATGATGATACAACCAAGCCACAGATACTACAAGTTTAAATCTTATCTTCAAGTATTTACAGCTCCAAGTGATGGCAATAGAGATATCTCACTCACAACATCTAAAGGTATCTTTCTTTCCTTATCTTGACTCCTGGTTGAAAACAGACTGTGTAAAGTACACTGTTCTGCAGAAATCTTGGTCTCAAAAACAAGTAGACTATAAATATCCATACCAGATTATGGGATTCACAGGTATCAGAGGGTGTCAGGGGTTGGAAGGGACCTTGGAGATCTTCGAGTCCAACCCCCCTGCCAGAGCAG
>JANHGN010022793.1:51985-103119 GCA_024605025.1 Megaceryle maxima | reverse complement strand
TACCATTGGCCTTCCTGGCCACAAGGGCACATTGCTGTTCCATGGAGAACTTGTTGTCTACCAGGACTCCTAAGTCCCTCTCCACAGGGCTGCTCTCCAGCAGATCACCTCCCAGTCTGTACTGGTGTACTTTCTTATTCTTCCCCAGATGCAGGACTCTGCACTATCCTTGTTAAACCTCATTAGGTTCTGCTCTGCCCAGTTCTCCAGTCTGTCCGAGTCTTGCTGGATGGCCGCACAACCTTCAGGTGTATCTGCCAACCCTCCCAGTTTTGTATCATTAGCAAACCTGCTGAGAAGACACTCTGTCCCATCATCAATGACATTGATAAAGATGTTGAACAGGACTGGACCCAGTACTGATCCCCGGGGGACTCCACTAGTTACAGGTCTCAGTTGCTAAACTGATATATTCTTGATAATTTACCTCTTTTCTAGCCCATAGTGTCTCTGTGCCTGTGTTTTGACCAGCCTTGAACTGTGTATTCACAGAGGTCCTGATTCTGTTTGTCACATCACAAACCATAGCCACTAAAGGGTGTACTACCAAGCTCAGATAATGTATGCTGGAGAATGAAGTCCAGCAACTAACCAATGCAAGTGAAAGAGCATTCCAGATGCTGTGCAGAGGCTCTGCAAGGCATAGCAGGCTATATTTCCTTGTACTGGAAATATATTGGTATCCAGTCTTTCCCTCAAATTTCATCAAAGGGCTGGCAGGCAATTCAAAGCACTTTCCATGACAGTCCAACAGGAGATCACTACCAGATAAGCTTGCATACTCCCTTTGCCGATCCAGAAGGATCAAATTTGGCTGTGATCATTAAACAAACCTTCTGGAAATGTGTTCTAGAAACCATTTCAGGCATGAAGCCTGTGTATGCTCAACAGTGCTGTGGCACATAAGAACTACTGGAAGTTCATTTTTGTGTTTTCTGCAAAAATTTGGAATAAAAAAAATTATAAAAACAATTAACTTTTTAGATGGAAAAAACCCAACCCTATTTTCCAATTGCTCGAATGTCAATGAAAATAATGTTTTTTGTTTCAGCTTCCTAAAGAAATGGGTTTATTTGGCCACACTCTGTGTGCATTGAGGGTGTACATGGAAAGTTTCTTTCTACAAATTTTGAAGGTGTTGGCCAAATTAAATTACACTGAGAAAGGGTTAAAAAAAGGTTATTCATCACTGGTGAATTAATACTTAGCATATTTTAAGGTCATAGCTAGCCATTAAGTATGTTTTTACAAGTTTTTATGTCAGTGTTTGCAAACATATTAAAGTAGTCATTGGAGCTTGGTGGTTCATAAAACCTTAGCCCAACAAAGTCATAGGCCTAGCACAAAACTAGAGCTAAGACATACAGCAAGGTGGTGAAACAGAATTTCATAACAAGCAAATGATGTCAAGTATGGCACTAAAAGAAAACAGCTTCATGAACATAGTTTGAAATAAAAAATGTTTTAATAAAGATAGAATGCATCCTAGAAATGAAAGGATTTTATATTGTTGTTGGAGTTGGCAATGCTTTCTCAGAGTGTTCTCTTATAACTTTAGAAGATTCTCAAACATTTAACTCTAAATATGATGTCAAAGGAATACAAAATGTACTATTTCCAAGGTTAGACAATGATAACAACAACAGCAACAACAAAAAAGGGGGTGGAATTCGAAGGAATTTTGTTTGTAAATGAGCGAACTTCCTAGGACATTAACGCTGACACATTATTTAATCATAATATTTTCTAACTGGATGACATTAGTTTTAGAATGAGCTTTCTGATTTTCCCTCCAAGGTTCATTATTTAATATACCTAGTCTATTCTGTTTGGTTTTCACTTCTGACCCTTGCTACCCAACATAACAAGACTTTGATGTTATGCATGGTGGTAAACCTAACTGCTAAGCTGCAATGCAAGCTTTTAATGCTGTAGAAGCTCTTCCAGGCAACAGATAATTTGTCAAAGTTAAAGAGCACTGGAATGTTAATCTCACTATGTGATTGTTCTATTTTAAACATAATTGGTACTCAGCAGGTCTTTTCCACAGAATTTTCCATTTCTAATTCTGCTAGCGGGAACATGCTATATAGAAACTCTCTGAAAATTGAAATAAACTGTTAGAGTGTTGAAAAAGGTTTCAGTGTAACTAACAAATTTTCAAGATGATAATAGCATTTATTATTTGTACTACAGCATTGCCTACAGGTCCTGGCACAGTTTGGGGTGGCACTGCATGAAGACATCTTCAAGGCCAAACTAAAAATTTTGTTGTCTCAAAAATCTTGTGGTCTAAAACATGGACAAAAAATGAGAGAAAATAAATACTTTCTCTTTTTTTCTTATGGGATTTCAAGGCAAGCAAAGAAAAAAAGATAAATATATTTAAAAATACTGCACATGCAGTGACTTGTGTATATGTGTTTAAAATCAAATATAAGGAGTAGTTGCAAGTTAAAAAGTGGAAGACATGACTTTTCTTTGCTGCTCCTGATTTCTTTCCCCAGCCTTACAAGCAGAGGGTTGCTCTCCCTGCAGATCCAGTGACATCTTTGTCTTTCACTGCTCCTGAATTGGTTTATGTTAAAAGAACATGATTTACCTTAAAAACTGCTGTGTTGGTTTATAAAACTCATCATTCTGACAAAACAAGCAGAGGAAGTAATTGTACATGTAGTTTTGCTGCTGTAAGGTAGTGGTAACCTTCATGGAGAGAGCTGATGAGCAGTTCAAGGTTGGCTGAGAGCAGTATCTCTTTCCAAGTATCTGCAGCCAAAACAGCATGTCTTGCCCGTGCCTAGCATCCATGAACATGGGATGACCCCAAAGCAAGCAGGAGCTAAAGGAGGTAGTCAGGAAATGAGAAGCCAGGCTTACGTTCCAGGAGTCCAACTGTAAAAGACTCTTGAACAGACTTAAAGAACATTAATGTGTTTTCAAGTAAGGTAGTGAGATGAAAATAAATAATAGTGAAGACAAAGACTGCAAACAACAGAGAAGAGTTTGAGAAAGTTCATTAATAACAAAACCCTGGCTGCAAGCACCAGAGACTGAGTGTGATATACATGAGCTGCAGATCTGATATGCAGAGTATGTCCTGGAGTTCAAGTCCTGATTTGAGATTCCTTCCACTTCCTTGGGTACAGGACAATGGGGATGCTTTTTCCATTCAAGATGGATGTAAGCATTGCTCTGGAAGCCAAATTCTGTCTCCAAAGCAGGGAAGTATCTGTATTTAGTTCTTCTAGGCATAACTGTACTTGTCAGTGACTTTGAAGTTTGCACCTCCTTTTTAGCCTACTTTAAATTTTTTTAATACTTTTAAGTTTTTTAATACCCTTTGCACTTTCCTACCTCTCTGTGTGTCACTGCTCCCCCGTTTAAAGATAAACATATAATGTCTTTGCTTTTCATTTTGTGAAATATTTTTCATGAGGAAACTCTTGTCCCTCCCTCTTCTTCACTCCTTTATTCCCTATGAGTTTACTCACTGATTCTCTGTATTTTTTTCTCCAGATGTTTCAAGCTGAAGATCAAGAGTTCTTGAAAGCAGGATTCTTGAGTGATGAGTTACCACAGCATGAAAAACTCTGCTGAAGTATTGGATACCCAGATACAATCTCCAGAGTGACCAGCCAGTCCACTGGGGTGCTTTTAAAATGTGTGATAATGAAGCACATTCTCAGAGTGCTAGCACTCTGCAAATCTTGCTGCTCTAAGTCTCTCAAGTTGAATGCTTCAAAGTCAGAGGTATATGCAGTCAAGAGCCATTTCTGAAAAGCTTCTCAACATTACAGTGTCCTTCACTGGGTTCCTAGATCAGCTATCATTATTTAACTAGTCAGAAGGAAGGAAAATTAGTCAGGAATAATGCAATAGAAAATGTAAGAAAGAGGGGTAACAAGCATAAACAGTTCTCTAATTAGTCTTCCTCCCAAAATGCATGTACATAAGATGAATAGCAAAGATACCCAGAGAAACCGCAAACTCCTCTTTTTTACAGCTCTTCCAGGAAAGAAATAAGGAAGCTCTTTGTCATCCCTGTCACCTGGCTCTTTAACATTCTGGTCCTGGCAGCACTTACAAATTTATTCATAGCCTAGAATATATTGTCCAGAATTAAAACTCATAGTGAATGATTTACTTGAAAACCTCTATTTAACATTTTTTTTCAAAACCAAAACAATTCTTAAGGCTTTAATTAAATAGAACTCAGATTAAATTAAAAAAGAAATCTCATTTCCCTTGTATGAAATGTGGTGGCATCTGGAAAATGTAACTGGGCTTTGCTTCGTGTGAATATTGCTCCCTGTACATGCAGATCATCAGTGTGAAGATATTAAATACAATCAGGAGGCCTCACAATATTTTATGGATACAGAATTAAATTTAAACATAAAAGTAGTAATTAAACCTTGATTTCAACTGAGTATTATGTATCATAGCAATCTGATAATTGCAAAATTATTTTAGGAAATTAAGGTACTTTCACCTTAACAAAAATCTCTTTCTGATGCTTTGCAAAGTGCTGTGATTTCCCCCTTTTTATTCTCCAATATGTTTTTTAGAAATGGAAAAATCCTACTAATAGAGTTTCTGAAATCATATGCAGACAATAGTCTTGTAGGATACTGAGGGATATGTTATGGGCACCTACTAGGGGTGAATAATTTAATCATTAAAATTAGTTCTTTCTATCATGATTTGGTACACCTGGCTATAATTAGGTTAAAAGGTTGATTGACTTGTGAAAGTGGAGTGCATATCTTGTCTTTAGCAAGGAGTGGTTCACGGTCTGAGCACCACTTTCTGTCCAGACTGATACTGCAGAGTTGGTCCTCCCTAATATATTTACAGTGTGTTATTCAAACTTGTATCTCTTTACCAGTGTTTTGTGTCAAATCCAAGTGATTTTTTTTTCCTTTCTTTCTTTCCCTGATGAAATTAAAAACTAAAACAGGCAAATAATAACTTCAGTTTAACAAAATTACTTGTCTTCCCCTCAGTGAAATGTTTAATTTTGTTTTAGATTTCCTTTGTTCCCTCTTTTTACTATTTTGGCTGTGAATTTTCAGACTTAATCATGAGACTATTACATTTGGGATACCTGAGGAAAAAACATTTCACAAATTAATTTGTTTTGATTTTCTTAGTCACAGTCATTCACTAATGTATCTAGCTGTGCTCAGATTGCATTTGTCCAGATCTAGTCTCAAGCCCATTGTCTACTCTAGTTTATGATGACTCAAGATAAAGAGTTTCCGGTGAGGCCATTGGTATCTGTCATATCAAAAATCAAAGGCACATAAAATGAGAGTGGTTGTAGAAATGAGCAGAAGAGAAGCCCTCCAGCTGAACCTTGCTAATATTAATGACATTCAGGTTGTCCCATCTGGTTGCCTACACAACGTTTTTCCAAGGGTTTTGCAACATAATCTTCTGGCATTCGCATGGCTGGATCTACATGCACCAAACACAGGGTGTGCACAGACACTGTGAGACCCCACCAATCCTGGGAGATGACTTGTGATGCCGATGCATAGTTCCATGAATGATCTGGATGAGGATGCACTTTGTGAAGTATTGAGAAAGGGAGGTGGCTCCTGGTCACCTTTTAATAAAGCCTGATCCTAGTGGTTACTTTTCCAAATGACAACATGGTACCTATAAGGGAAATGGGTATGTATGAAATAATGAAATGTTCTGGGGTGCCACATATATGCTCCTGACTCTCATGTTTTTTTCCCAACAGCTTCTTGTCATAGAGAAGTGTGCTCTGAGACAAGGGAATTGTCTACCAGGTCTTTATCCAGATCTGCAGGTGCCAGACTACATATGACCTATGGGGAGAAAGAGGAGGACTGTGGATGAACATCTCAAGACCATGTTTAGGTGACTAATCAAAAATGTTGCTTTAGATCAGTAGGAAGAAACTACATGTATTGCATAACTGGGGAGAAAGGTTGGTCCTACAAGAGAGGATAGGACCTGGAGCTGGTGCCTAGATGAGGTCCATTCCTGCAGGAATACCACTTTTTCCAGAGACTTCTGGTACACCATTAACAGCCTCTCTACTTGGGTTCTTTTCAATATAAAATGCAGACACAACACATTTAACTTCATAAATCTCGTATATTTTGGATATAAAGCCAATTTCAAAAGTTTCAATTTATTAATATTGTTAAAATCTCCTAAAATATTTAAGCATAAATTATCCTCTTAGTGTTGTGAAGAATTATTTGGTTTGATGCCTACAAATCTTCAAGATATTTAATCCAAGCTTTAAAGAGTGGGAAAAGAAAGCAAAATAATTTTTCTCTGAAGACCCATGAGCCTATTTGTCTATTTGCGACAGTCAGGTTAAAAATATCCAGCCTTTTCACACAGTATATACCCAGTGGAAAACCTTCTATTCAGTACACTTTCAGAGACAAGTCCTTTCATTTGACCCTTTTCTTCTCTGACGTTGTCCCTAGTCCCTTCATTTTCTCTGTACAGACTTCCATAGTTGTCCCTTAGGCACAACTCTATGGGAGATTTATTTTCTAGTCACAAGCTGCTGACACTAATACAGGGAAAGTGAATTCATTAAGCACAAACAGTGGTACACAGAAGTCATGCTTAGGGATAAATTGCAGCTCCTGGATGTGAGAGGACAAAATGCTAGACTCAGCCAAAAACCAGAGTGAGAAGGTGACAGCAGGGACAATGCCAAGAAAGATATCCAGGCCA
The DNA here is from genome assembly GCA_024605025.1 of Megaceryle maxima. NCBI lineage: Eukaryota > Metazoa > Chordata > Aves > Coraciiformes > Cerylidae > Megaceryle > Megaceryle maxima. The sequence goes on along the minus strand of JANHGN010022793.1, from coordinate 96,387 downwards.
CACAGGTGTCAAAGAGTGGGTATGTGAGAAACACCCAAACTCTGCAGGTCATTGAAGGGGTATTTGAGGCCTTTGAGAAGTAGAGCTGGGCAAGACCAACAGCAATGCCAGTAGGTGGCCATGTCAGCAATGCCATGTAAGGCCAAGTTGACCCAGGTAAATGAGTCAAGAATACCAATTTTGGGTCTAGATATAGCCAAACTGTCATCAAGGGGGGAAAGGGTTTCAGAAGCAGGTTGTGTAACTGAGGCTGCAATCTGGAAAGGGAGGTACAAGCTAAAAAAGTGGGCCCAAGAACCAGGAAGGGTCATGTTGGAAGGGGCTCTGAGCAAGCTGATAATCTTCAGATGTCCCTGCTCTTTACAAGGGTTGTTAAACTAGGTGACCTTTAAAGGTCCATTCCAACTCAAATGATTTTATGATTCTATGAAAGGGGTAATAAGATGTGAAAATCCCATGATGGGCACCACCTAAGGGATGTGCCAGGCAGCACCCTGTTTGCTGATGATGGCTGGAGCAGCATAGCTACCCAAACCTGCTGTCCTGATCATGCTGTGAGGGCTGTGTTGCAGCTGGGGTGGGACCAGGAGGGTACTTTCCTTGGCTGATAAGAGGACAGACAAACACAGACAGAGGGTGACAGACATGGACAGACAGATAAAGCATCTTGGTATCACTGTGTTGGTCCTTGTTTCAGGTCTTATGACATCAGCATCTGCCTGCCATTTTGTAACACCTTCTCTTCATAATTTCCCCCTCACAGCCATGAAATTGTCTCTTCTTTCATGACCAAGTGTATCTCACTTAAACTTGATGAATGCTTTTTTACCTTTATCAAAAGGTTGATAATTCCTTCTCCTTTTTCTTTGCCCACCTTGCCTGGTAGCAGATATTTCTGAATGTATAAGAAGCTACCTGCAGGGATTGGGTTATCTTTGTTTTCAATGGAATAAAGAGGTAAAGATACAAACACAGCCCTGTCATTACAGTGCATTAAATACTGACACAAAGCTTGAGGTTTGATTAGAGGAAGCTCAGTCCTCAAACACCTCTGAAGTACTGTAAATCTTTTATTACAGATACAGAAAAAAAAAAAAAAGATATTAATTCCACTTATGCTTTATGTAGCTTTTTTATTCAGTGTTCATTTCTTTCCTTCAGCTCAAGGAAGTTTTTGTAAGAAAAAATGTCCTTATTTGACAGTATTTTTGACAGCACTAAGGCTAGAAATTACTAGACTTTTTTGGAGAAAAGTCCAAAGGCTAACTGAAATGGGCTGATTTTGCTGTAATAACCTGCTTCTTTCAAGACAAAAGGTGGCAAACATAGGCAAAAGGACAGCAAATAAGATTGTCATGATGTGAGGCAGCTTTCTTCTCTCATGCTATTCCTTTGTAATTTTGCTGTTGGAGAATAAAAGGCTTTGCACCCCGTTTTACTTGCACCTCTTGCTAATGTTAAGTGTTGAACTGCTTAGCCACTGCTTTTAGCCAACAGAAAATAACTAGAGAGAGCAGGAGGCAAGAAGAAGAAATAAAGTGAGGCAAAAAAAGGATCACAGTAATATACAGGTAGGAGAGACCTTAGATGGTCAGCTAATCCATTCAACTGTCCTGAGGCCACTCAAATACTCTTAGGCCATCTTTTATTAGACACTGAGCAACCAGTAACTGTTATGCTTTTATTTTGCTCAGATTTTCCGTGTTTAGCTTGTATTTTACCAGTCTGAATCTCACTTTAATTCCTATTTGTCCATTTTCCTAATGTCCTGAAATTCTCCTAGAATACTTATTACATTAGCCATATATATTTATAATTACGGCTATACAACCTCCAGTTCAGACTCTTTTACACATGTGATTAATGTGGTTCCTACCTACACTGTCATGTAGTCAAAGATGTTATATTACACTAAACAGAACATCCACTGTTGGAGCACTCCAGGCATGTGGGCTGGATCCCTTACAGTTTACTGTTTTGTTTTGGGTCTTTTTGTTGCTTTTCCCTTCCTATGACAAACAGGAACCTCCTTCTCAGTGTCCGGACTTGACCAATTCAAACTTGAGCAATCCATGATGGAACTTGTAAGCACCCTTCTAGACACAGAAAGGTGGTTGCTTTAACCTGATGCATTGCTGAGGTCTACTGTGAAGCATAGTTTAAATGTCCTTTCATCCCAGCTTTCACATTTGGTATGGGCATGTCCCAGAACAAAGTGTAACTTTGATCAGACTTCTGTGAAAAGGGTCGTAAACAGTTGGTGAGGGTCCTTTTGGAAGCCAGTAACAAGTGGAGCAGCTGAGGGACTATTACCAAAGCCTATATTGTTCAATAACTTAGAGATCTGGATGATAAGACTATCTAATAATAGAAGTTGGACAATTAAAAAATTGCACCCTTAGCAAATTTGCAGATGGTACTAAACTAGGTACGTGACAGAGGTTCAGTCCAGAAAAGTCTTAGTGATTAGGCCAAGAAAAACTTAATGCAATTCAGCAGAAGTGCAAAGTGCAACTGATGGGCAAAATAGCCCCATGTATCAGTACAGGCTGAGCACTGGTTTAGTTGTTCTTCTAAAATGGACTGGGGGCAATGGGGGATGCCAAAATGAGTATAAGCCAGCAGTGTTAATCAGACAAACTAAGCTACATTAAGAGGACCACGGTCAGTAGACTGTGGCAATTTATTGTTCCTTTCTATTTATTTAGTACTTTTGACACCTGTGTCCAGTTCCAGGTTCCCCACTTCAGGATGCTTGGGGAGAAATTTGAAAGGGTCCATAAAAGGGCTGCCGATATAGTAAGGAACTTACAGTGTATGAACCCCAAGGAGAGGTTGACATATTTAGTCTATACTTCTGAATGTGCTGCAAGTATAGTTATATGCTTAGGCATTCCATATCCCAGGTAGCCATGGTCATCATAGAATCACAGAATTGCAATGTAACTCAGGTTGGAAGGAAGCTCAGGAGGTGTCTGGTTCAACTTCTTGCTCACGGCAGGGTCAGTTTGAGGTCAAGGACAGAGAGCTCTGGAGCACTGTCAGGGCTCAAGGCTGTTGTGTAAGCATTCTCCAAACTTTTCCTGCCTATGGGTTTAGAGAAGAAGTAGTGATTTTGAAAACTCTGGTCATATGCAAGATAAACTTTCAGCACTAAAATGATCTTTGAGGGTGTGAGCTATAGACTTCTACCCATGTCCCATTCAATATAGTGTTCCTTCAGCTCTTGTCTTCCATATGTACATTCCAAAACTTGCTTGGGTCATCATCAATGTTTCTGTAGGGTTTTTTTTTTTTGGCAGCCTGTGTGTATGTGGAGTGGGTTCCTGGAGTGTTGTAAAGCTAGACTGTAATATCTGGATCCTTAATGCTGCGTTACATATCAGACGAGTTGCCCTAGCTAAATACACCTTTTGTGTATTTGTCATTATGTGTTTCAGAGACTGTTTTTTTTTTTTTTTATTTTACTCTCTTACATTCAGTAACTAGAGTACACAGTCACAACTGGTATCTTCTTGAAATAAAAATGACTTAAAGAAATTTGTACCAACACTAACAACAATTATTCAAACCCTCACTTTTAAATATACTATAAAATTAAATTTTATTTAATTCCTTTTATAACATTCTATGGTATATAAATGTCTATGGGTTTATATTTATAGACACATTTTTCCTCCACAAGTGTTAGTTGTCTTTGTGCTCTGGAAGTGGTGCTCCTTTTAAACCTGACTTTTACCAGAATAACCTGCTTCCCCACAGGAAAAAAAAAAAAAGACCCTTTCTGAGTATTTAACTGTTGAGACACAGATGTAGGTGGGAAAAGAAAGGAGCTCCTCACTCCTTCAATTTGAAGCACAGTCCTGTCATGTGATGCCCCAGAAAGGACCATCCCATAACCATCCCTGATAATTCAAGCACAGAGTGATAGGATGGAAGCAGAAAGTACCTTTACCTTTTGAACACTTGAATTATTTTAAAATTTCTTAATTACAGTGTTTCAGATATCCCAGATCCAGCCCTAAAATGTTTACTGACATAAAAAGCAGTTCTGTCTTTTGTAGTATTTCAAGATGGGGGCTAGTTCAGTAAATAGCTTTTTCATGCTGAGGTCCCTAAAGGCACATGGAGTACTAGTTCCCATTTTCACATTTTTTGCCTTTAATAAAACTTTCCAAAGGGCACAGGAAGCTGAGTTATTGCTGCCAAAACTTCACCTTGACAGAGCCTTGACACAGGTCTAACACAGAGCAAAAAACAAGTCAGTCAACCAGGCTAACTGTCTTGATGCAAAATCTGCCTCATGAGTGCTTTTCCCATGTGCAAACAGGTTTATACATCTCCATAGTGCTGTGAGTGAGCAGAGCTCTGCTCCACTGCTGCAAACTCACAGGGAGACTGAGTGGTTGGTAAAAGGCAATGCATTTCACTGCTGGTCTTGATGAGGGTAGAATCTAAGTCTGTAAAATAAAGATTGTTCACTCACAGCATTCCCTTTGCTTGGAATGACTGGAAGTGAAATGACATGCACTCATCAGCATTCTTCATGTACTCACTTGTTCCAAACACTGTCAACTGCATTTTAACATATTTACTTACTTGTGCATTTAGGAGTCCTCAGGCAGTAGAATAAGGTAAATAAATTTCCTCTGCCATTTAAGATACTCCTCTAATTTTGTCTAATTGACTTAATTAAAGTTATTACCATAGAATGCTTATCACCGTATTTTGGAAAGCAAAAGGAGAACACAGCAGGATTGTCTAGAGTAGTGTATGTCAAGACCCTGAGTGCTCTAGTAGGTCTTGGTGGTCTTAATCCTCGTTAGGGCTCCCCCCACCCTGTCTGGGGCCCAGTACCCCATGTCAGCTTCTCGGGGCCATCCATCCCTGCCCTAGTAATGCTGCAGCAGGGCTGGTCTCCACCTCCCACAATCCTGCCCTGACTGGCCGTAGGCTCCACTGAGTCTTGTGCATCCACATGCCCATATCGTGATCCAGTCTTGGCTCATCCCTGTCTCCAGAGAGGTGCCTTGTGGTCCCTGGATCTGATTGTGACCTGCAGATTGACTTTCTGGCCTGATTTTGGTCCTTCCTCACCATCACAAACTGGCAGCTTTATTTAGATTAGTTTTTTGATTTAGAGTCAGAGTGGAATAGTAAGCAGGACACTCCTAGATTACAGTGCTTGCTCTGCTTCTAATAATGACAAATGACAGGCACAAATCTTTTGAGCCTATATATCCTTGTATGGTCTGTAAAGAGGACATAAGTATAATTAAAACAGATGACATTTTGCATGCAGTTTGGAAGTGAGGAAACAGTGGGGTTTCAGTAAGAGAAACAGACTGGGTGCCAGAGCAGCAGACATACAGCTGAGGCAAGTGACCAGCTTGGGTGCTCTCATCTGTGTTCAGAGCACAGAATACATTTGGAGGTTGATGCCAAGGGAAAATCCTGGAGAAATCACTAAGCCTGTTAAATCTAAAGAGGAACAAACCTTTCAAGCATTTGGTGAAATGCAACAATAAGAATTACAGTATCTTCTGATTGAACCTTGGGGTATTAAAATCTGGGTCTCTTTTGCAGCTGTATAATGCTTCCAGTTTTCAAAGAGATGCACAAATATCAATCAGTGCACATATTTGTACCAGAGCAAAGGCAAGCTGGTATCATCTGCTGGTACAATCTAGAGAATTCATGATCTTGAAACCAAGGCTAATACACTCCAAGATAAAACAATAACATTGCAAATGCTATTTGTGCAAAGCTGTTGCCAATGTTGTCAGTAAAACCTGTCCTAGAGAGCTAACAACTCCTGTGTCTGGATCATTCTAGTGGCACTAGCCTTTGAGTCTAGCCCATGGTTCACATTTGGTGTTTTCTTTAGATGGGAGAGCTAGTATATACTGTTCTGTAAGCTGACATACTTAATAATTAATATAGACTCATTGGCATGCCCCATTTTTTTTTCTCATGCTAATACCTTGTTGGTTGGTTTGTTTTGGTGGAGTTTTTTTGTGTTTTTTTAACTTATATTTCAGGGTAGGAAAATTTTTCTTAAAGGATTCTGTGCAATGATGCCTGAGGTCTAGTCACTTTTGGATTATTTGGATCATGTTTATCTGTGCAATAATTTCTACTGTTATTTGTAATATATATGTGTGTGTGTGTGTGTGTATAAATATGTGTACGAGTGTGTATATATTTGTGTGTAAATATATATATGCACAAATATATCAAGAACAAGAAGATGATTGGGGGGTAGTCAAAATGGATTTACAAAGGGGAAATCAGGCTTGACTAGCCTGATAGCCTTCTAAAAGGACATCAGTTGCTCAGTGGATGAGGATAGAGACATGGATGTTGTTTGTTTTTACTTTAGCAAAACTTTTGACACTCTGTCCCATAACATCCTCATTGACAAACAGATGAAGCATGGGATAGATAAATGAACAATGAAGGACACTGAAAACTGGCTGAACTGCTAGGCTCAGAGAGTTGCAATCAGCAGTATTAAGTCCAGCTGGAAGCCAGTAACTAGCTCTGTACCCCAGGGACTGACACCAGGGCCAACATTGTTTAATATCTTCATCAATGACCTGTACAATGGGACAAAGCACATTCTTGGCAAATTTTCAGACGACACAAAACTGGAAGGGCTGATTGATAGACCAGATGGTTGGACGGAATCAGGAAAAGCATCACCACCAAGTCAAGGAATGTGATCCTTCCTCTGTACTCAGGACTAGTGAACCACATCTGGAGTGCTGGGTTCAGTGCTGGGCTCCCCACTGCAAGAGAGACCTGGACATACTAATGCGAGTTCAGCAAAGCACCACAAAAATGTTTTCTCAGTGGTGCCCAGAGACAAACCAACAGGCAATGAGCACAAACTGAAATACAAGATATTCCATTTAATTTTTTTTTTTTCCTTAGGAGGGTGGTTGAATACATGAACAGGTTTCCCAGAGAGATGGTGGAGTCTCCATCTTTGGAGATACTCAAAACTTGGATCGACAATCTCCCTAGCAACATGCTCTAGATGACTATACTGTGAGCAGAGGGACTGGACTAGAAATGCTCCATAGGACCCTTCCAACCTCAACGGTTCTCTAAATTTATATATCTATGTGTATGTATGTGTGCCTATGTACATACAGCACTTTATGACAACCATTTTATTTTACAGCAGTTCAGATTATTCCTTTCAATGGGTATTATTGTGCTTGTATAAAAACTGTACTTTAGCTGCCATTTGTTTCTTTTGGTTCCATCCATTTCTAGGCATAACCTGGTGGGGAAGAGTCTCCTCAAGAAAAAATTGTTTCTCATAAAGGGTTGGAGAAATAGCTGTGCAATTCTTGTGAATACTACAGCCAATATCCGCCATTGAGGCCTGTGGGAACAGTAGCTCTTTTACATTAGCCTACACTAGTTACTAGGGTAACACTGAACAGAGAAGGGGAACACTGGGCAAAACTCAATTTACATCTGCTGATCTTCAGATGGACCAGTAACTGACTGGCCCAAAACTTTCTTGTGAAGTAGTACTTCCAGCATGCTGATTTATAATGTCACACTAAGATTGGTAAGGAGTGAATTAATTTCAATATTTGATAATAGAATAGTCACGGACTTCACTGAAAATTAGTGGCTTAGAATAGCTGTAGTGCTCCCATCAACGCATCCTGGCACAGTTGTTTCTCCAAGAGGGGAAAAGGCCTGACCCCTCCTCAGGTCTTCATCAGATAAAGCTGGGTGTGGAGACAAGTAGTAAGAGAAGGATGCCTGCAGGTCTTTCCATTCTTACACTGGATCAGTCAGAAAGAGGACTCTGCTGCCTGAGCCACAAGGAATCACCAATCCTCACAGTCCTGAAAACTCTCCCCCTGTTCCACAAGCACTTGTGCTAGGCAGGGGATAGCATGAATGGCAGTGCAGACAGTGGGCTACCCAGTGCTGCACAGTCCCAGTAGGAATATTATAAAGGTATGGAAAAAGCAGGAGGTTACAAATCATGGAAATTCCCAAGTTTATAACGTGCAGCTTTATTTCACTCCCATTCTGTACAGACAATATGAGACTTCATCTGATCACATACTTTTTTTTGCTGCAGGGACCTGGCCTCATTCAGTAGATACAAATTATGTATGTAATTTATTATATTGCATTTTCTGAAGCTCCTCAAAAATTAAAATCACATTGTGCCACACTGTCTTGATCTCAATAATACCTTCATCATTGTCACTCCAAAAAGTCTAGTGGGACCAAATACACTCAGATTTTTCAGAGGTTTTAAACTCTAACCAGTCTGGGTCTGCTTTTGTGGATTTGGCAGAAGATGCAATTCTGTATGTGTCTAGGTGGCACCCAGTCTTCATGGCTTGGAGGTGAATCTCCAATCTTATCTCAGCCATACCTTTGAGAGCCAGGTGTGCTTCTTCACTAAAACACACAGATAAATCTGGTGGGACCACACACAGCCAATCACTGTTACTCTTACCAGCTGTTCAGTGTAGCCATCCTTCTCCTCCTCTTCAGGTCCTTCCCTGGTCTGTATTGTGGCTCATCCCACAAAGCATTAAAATTTGCTTACTTGGCACTGACTGCCAAACCATGTCCATACCATATAAACTGGTCCAGGCTGCTTTATCACTGCAGTGCCACAAAAGTTTACAGCAGTAGTAGGGAATTTGACATTGTGTTAAATAATAGAACTTTAGAAACAGAGAAAAAAAGAGAGCAAAGAGAAAGGATAATGGCTTGGATGTGAAGAAAACTTAGACTGAGTATGCTTGAAACTTATTCCATTAACAGATCGCATTGCCCTCCTTATGTCAGGATGTAAACTGTTGTTTGCTAAAACAAATACTAACTATTGCTCCTTCATATGGAAGATCCAGGCTTTGACTCAGACACACGCTACTGTGTTCATTTCTTTGTCTTTAGGTTTATTGCTGTGAATCCAGTTTGCAAAATTAGGGATGAAAACCTCTGTCTGCAACCCTGTCACTTCCTTGCCTCACCCCAGGGTCAACCACCTGTGTTCAAGGTCTCAAAACCCAGCTCTGACATGGCCCTCATGGCTGCATAACTGCAGCTCAGGCTACTGCAGGTATTGCACAGTCATCAGGAGAAGCCATAAGGCATTTATAGAGCAGAACCAGGAAAGGACACAAAGGTGCCACCACAGGCAGAGACGGGGCAGTTGAGATGACATCACTACCAGCTCAAGGGTTCTTGAGAATAACCCAATTGTGGCAAGGTATAAAACCCTCAAGAGTAAAAATGGAAGGTAAAATAGGGAGACTCAAGCACAATCAAGGATGAGACCTGGGGCTGCAGACACCAACTCTTCTCCCTCTGAGATGGTACGTGTGCAGCCAGCAACGGTGCTGGGGTGCCATATGGGGTGGTGATCTCCCTGTACTCCAGCTGGGTAGTTTGTTAAGCCCCAGCTATCTTGTGTGTGGGTGTGCTTTGATCTCTTATCTGTTTATATCCTTCTCGCAGAATCTCACACAGCTAAAGATGCCCAGTGGAGAGGGATGGAAAGAGGAGGAGGGCAGGTGTTTTTGCTGCTATTTGTCCCCTTTTCTTTCAAATCAATGTACTTGCAAAGTTTTTAAAAATCAAGAAGCTGATTTATTCTAATATCTAATCTCCTGTGAGCAGGACCATATGCTTAACACAATGTCAAGACAGAAATGGATAACAACGCACACACATTCCTGTCTTTCTGTCCAAGAGCAGGACAGCGAAGCCCAAGTTGTCGCTCAGTTAATGTGCTGATGTGCTCTCATTGATGTGACTGCACTACCATAAGATCAGTCATTCTGGAGAGAGTATTTCCAAAGGGATGTCAAAGGCCTGTGGCAGGGATATTGCTGGCAGTAGCTCTGTCTCTTGGGGGAGGAACTCAAGCACAAAGGAAAGAGAGAAGGATATGTTTGGGCAGTTTTCAGTATTTCATGTTTGGCTTGATGCCCTGAAGTGGACAGAATAAAAGAATTCAGAACATTTCAATTTATGGGCCAAACAAAAGGTTCCTTTAATTAAAATTTAGGAGCCAATTTCAACAAGCAGTATTTGGAAGGCAGCCCAGAAGAAGGAAGACATTATGCTATGACAAAATAAACTTCAGAATGTCAAAATCCACTGGTAAAATCAATCTAAAATAAAGTGAGGAACAAAGCAGGGAGCAATGAAGATATGCTGAATGCAAAAGATTTAATCTCAAGAGAAGCATATGAAATCGCACAGTTAGAGCAACAAGTCAGATCTTCAGCTGCTCTGGGCCAGCTATGGGAGACAGAAGCAAGCCCTGTCTTTGAAGACTCTCTCATCTGTAGAAAAGAATTAGCCCAGCCCTTAGTACATTTTTCCTCACATATATACGGTTTGCTATGATTCACCTCTCGGGAAGGGGTGGATTCTTCACAGCAGAAAAGGAACCCAGAACAAGGTTGTTTCAGGCAAATCTGCCTCTTGTAAAACATATGGGGTAGAGTAAGGGGTGAGGGTTCCGGCAGCACCTGTGATACAGGGCTGCTCAAGATTTTTTTGTCCATGCTGTTTTGTGCTCCCAACATAACTATAAATAAAAGAAACAGAAGTGCCAGGATTTTGGAACAGATCAATGGAAAATAATCAATGTTTGTATGTAGCAACATTTTGTTAGCTGTGTGAAAGTTTATGGGTAACTGAAACTCCCTTGGGCAATTTCCATCTTTTTTTTTCTCCATCACTGTCCTTCCTTTTTCTGTGCTCTGCTAAATACTGTCTTGCCCAGACACATGAATAATCAGGAGGAGAAGGACTGGGCTATGTAGAAAGCAGTTTGGCATATCAGCGTCATTTGACAGACTGACTCTTAGGAATACAATGCGTTTTGCACCAGTAATAACTTTCTCAGGAAAGATAAAACTTGAATACCTGGGGAAAGGCATGCACAGCTTCTCAGTGAGGGAGTTTTCTTTCAGCTAAGGTTTATCTGTGAGCTGATGTGAGATGACATTTCACTCAGTAATGTGTTGCCTCTGGGTACATGGTATTGGATTCCAGTGCTCCCAGTTTCTTACCTGTAATGAAGCAGGAACTTAGAAAGAGGGAAATAGATTTTTGCCTTTGCTGCAGTATATTTACTAACATACTTGGGCCAAAAAAAAAGAAAAGAAAAAAAACCAATCAGTTTCTGTTCTAGAGGGAAGCAGGCAATTTATGGCTTTTCTGTTTGTTTTAATCAAGACACAGTATCTTGTCCCAACCAAATCCTTTTGTATTATACTATGATGAATTTTGCCATAACTCTGAGGTATGGCTCACAGAGAGCTGAAGGTCAGAGAGTAACTTCTGCTCACAGCCATCTGTATATTTTAACCTGATTCTTACCCGTGAGCTGCTCATAGATTTCAGAGACTAAGGGCAGATGGAGCCATTATAATTATCTAGTCTGACCTCCTTCATGACACACTGAATGCCACCTAATAATTCCTGCATCAAGCCCTTCATGTCTTGTTGAGCTAAGCACATTTTTAAGAAAAAAGTTCACTTCAGCCTGTACATAAAAGCGTCAGAAATGAGAAGGGTTCACTGCATCTCTTAGGAAGCTGTTCAAATGGTTAATGACATCTCTGCTAAACACAGGCACAAATCCTAACTGGGACAGCAGCATCTTCCTACTGTGCTTGCTCAGAAGCGGTCAGCCAGTTACCAAAGATTTGGTCCAGCGTGGGAGGAATTATGTGTGCATAAACACAGCATGAAGCCAGAGGAGGTAGCGTGGATAAATGAAGCCTAAGCAGTGGATGATGTCCCCCTTTTGTGACAGTGTTTAAACTTAAGACCTCAAATGATCAAGAGAAAGTTAAATGATCATTCTCACAGATTAGTTATCATCCTGTACAGCATGTAGTTCCTTTCACCCTACATATTTGAGCATGGGATTCATTTACTTAAACAGTAGCAACTAGTGCCATTTGTGATGCCCTAGTGTATCCAAGATGTCTGCACAGGACAGGCAGATAAGATACAGGACATCAGTGAGGGCTTGTTCTCAGGAGTAGCAACTCAGAGGGGTGCTCCCTAGTGCTTAATAAGATATACCTCTTCTTTCTATGGGATGACCGAATCATTCTCTGGTCTCTGCTATTGACTAGATAAAGGTGCACATGTAGTTATCTAAATTTGAGTGTCTCTCTATTGAACAGCATACCTAGTATGAATTCAGTCCAGGATAAGGAGTACTCAATGTCTAGCACTAACAGAACTAAGAATTTCTGGGTATTTCAGGGGTTTAGAGAAATTCAGTGATAATAAATAAGGCACTTGCAGATTTTATGGGAAGACTCTATCTCACCAGACTTCAGATATCTCCACCTGAACTAGATACCTGATGTCCACTTTATAGTCAGCGGAGATTCTCTGGAGCAACACATACTTAGATTTCTCCATGAAGAACTATTTTTTCAAATACCACAGAAAGAACTCACTGTGATTACCTGAAGTGGAGATTTCTGCACTACAGATATCTATGTATGATCAGATTAATTCCATCCTTTGTGCTCCCAGAATGACATACCAACTAAGGGGACTTAATTTTTAACTTTTTATTTTACATAAAGAGATGCAGTTAGGCTTTCAGTAAGCAATGCATCACAAATGGGGTCCCCCAGCAATTTATATTGGGCCCGTTGCTGTTTAGTATCTTCATAAGTGATATGGATGATGGGATCAAGTGTACCCAAGTTTGCTGATGATACCAAACTGAGTGGAGAAGTGAACACTTTGGAAGCAAGAGCCACCCTGCAGGAAGACCTGGATAGGCTGGAAGAGTGGGCTAATGAGAACCTGATGAAGTTCAACAAGGCCAAGTGTAAGGTCTTGCACCTGTGAAAACATAATCCAGGAATGCAGCACAGTCTGGGATCTACTTGTCTGGAGAGCAGCTCTGTGGAAAGGGACCTGGGGGTCCTGGTGGACAACAAGCTCAACATGAGTGAACGTTGTGCTGCAACAGCAAAGAAAGCCAACAGGATGCTGGGCTGCATCAATAAGCACATCGCCAGCAGAGATAAAGAAGTTGTTACTCTACTCTACTCAGCACTGGTCAGACCACACCTGGAATACTGTGTTCAGTTTTGGTTCCCCCTATACAAAAAATATGTGGTCAGGCTCAAGAGGGTCCAAAGAAGGGCCACAAAGATGATCGAAGAACTGGGATGCCTGCCATATGAGAAAAGGCTGAGAAAACTGTGTTTGTTCAGTCTCGAGAAAAGAAGGTTTAGGGGAGACTTCAATACCATGTTCCAGTATTTGCAGGGTCATGTGGAAAAGACAAGGGGTAATGGGTACAAGTTACTGACCTGAGCAAAGCCTTTGACACTGTCCTGCATGATATCCTCGTCTCCAAGCTGATAAAATATGGGTTTGATGGAAGGACAATTCAGTGGATAAAGAACTGGCTTGACAGCTGCACCCAAAGAGTGGCTGTCAATGAGTCTACATCCAAGTGGAGGACGGTGACAAGTGGAGTCTCTCAAGGATCAGTACTGGGTCCGGTCTTGTTTAACATCTTTGTCAGCAACATGGGACAGTGCACCCTCAGCAAGTTTTCTGACAACACCAAACTGTGTGGGGCAGCTAACACAACAGAGAGAAAGAATGCCATCCAGAGGCACCTTGACAGGCTGGAGAGGTGGGCCCATGCCAACCTCATGACATTCGACAAGACCATGTGCAAGGTCCTCCATCTGGGTCAGGTCAATCCCAAACACCAATATAGGCTGGACAGTGACTGGTTCGAGAGCAGCCCCAAAGAAAAGGACTGGGGAGTACTGGTGGATGGGAAGATCAACATGAGCCATCAGTGTGCACTTGTAGACCAGAAAGCCAATTGTATCTTGGGCTGCATCAAGAGAAGTGTGACCATCAGGTCGAGGGAGGTCATTCTCCCCCTCTACTCCACTCTCGTGAGACCCCACCTGGAGTACTGCATCCAGTTCTGCAGCCCCTGTTACAAAAAAGATATGGATGTGCTGGAACATGTCCAAAGAAGGGTCACGAGGATGATCAGAGGGCTGGAGCACCTCTCCTATGAAGACAGACTGAGAGAGTTGGGGTTGTTCAGTCTGGAGAAAAGAAGGCTCCAGGGATACCTTACTGTGGCCTTTCAGTATATTAAGGGGGCCGACAAGAAAGCTGGTGAGGGACTTTTTAGGATGTCAGGTAATTGTAGGACTAGAGGGAATGGATTAAGACTGGAGGTGGGATGTTAGGAAGAATTTCACCATGAAGGTGGGGAGACAGTGGAACAGGTTGCCCAGAGAGGTGGTGGAAGCCCCATCCCTAGAGGTTTTTAAGGCCAGGTTGGATTGGGCTCTGATCAACCTGATCTACTGGGAGGTATCCCTGCCCGTGGCAGGGGGTTGGAACTAGATGTTCTTTAATAAGGTGCCTTCCAACCCTGACAATTCTATGATTCTACTCCTGGGGAGATTCTGAATAGACACAAGAGGAAAATCTTTCACAATGAGAACAATCACTGGAATAATCTCCCCAGGGGAAGTAGTGATGTTCCCAACATTGGACACATTTAAGACTCAGCTGGACAGGGTGCTGGTCCACTTTGTCTAGACCATGATTTTGCTAAGAAAGGTTAGACCAGGTGATTCTTGAGATCCCTTTCAACCTTGTGTTCTATGATTCTATAATTGCTGACCCCCATGCCGTTCCTATGTACCACAGAGTACTACAGCATGTTGCAGTGAACATTTTTCAACCATAACACCACAGTCAGAGTTGTATGAAATGCAACTTTTCATCATTTCATTTAATTCTGTGCAAAACTCCATGTATTAATCATCCAGGAGTCTAGGAATTAATGGCATTTTCTCATTTCTTGTAATTCATAAAGCCTCTGATAGATTTCTCCCTTGTGTGATGGCAAACAGTAAAACTGCATATCTGTCATACTTAATCAAGGAGAAATATGAGAGCTAATTTGTATTAAAGAAGAACTGCTTGTGTAGATTTTACTCAGCTTTACTGATATATAGTACTAAATGCCTGCTGAAATGAATTCCTAAGAATAAAACCTAAAATAGTATAAAAA
The DNA here is from genome assembly GCA_024605025.1 of Megaceryle maxima. NCBI lineage: Eukaryota > Metazoa > Chordata > Aves > Coraciiformes > Cerylidae > Megaceryle > Megaceryle maxima. The sequence continues at coordinate 81,275 of JANHGN010022793.1, read as the reverse complement.
ATCAGTATGAATCCTCAGTCCCAGAACTTTCATGAATTTAGGAGATATGAGGTGGTCATTGCATATAAATTGATTTTCCTGGCTGCTAGGCTGCTAAATATAAGTATCTAGCTGGTAGAGGTACATGGTCATACATTCTCACATACACACACTTGCATATGGTGTTTTGCAGAAGTAAAGGTATAATTACTTTATGGATTAATTCATGCTACATATTAGTATCTGCTTTGTGGAAGATAAAATTCACAAGATCTCTAGTCATTATGGTTTTTTTGGAAATAGGAAAATCCAAAGGAAAAGTCAGAACTGGTACAGATAAACAGCTTCACTGATTCACTGTGACTTGCCCCTGCTTACACAGCAGAGCTGAGTTCTACATTTGTTATCAGAAGTGTTTCAAAATTAGATGGTGTGAAATTCTGGATGTATTGATGTCAATTAATATTCCCCCTTCAACCTGTCAGTGATTTTGATGGAGATGGGATTTATACCTGCACTGAGCTGCAGCTGCATCATGAGAGTGAGTCATTCACCCTGGTTCTGCAGGACCATGTTGGGGTTGGGAAGCAGCACAGCTGGGGACTGTGGCCTTCTCCAGAGAATAGACCTCTGCGCTCATCAGGGTTAGTTTGCTCCAACAACAGGTGAGCAAGACTGCTTCTAGCACCATATCTGAAAACTGCACCTAGTATTTATGTATACCTGCATATTTACCTGGTTACTAGGCTGCGAGTCCTGTCTCTTAGAAGGTGTTTTCTTATTTGTACTGGGATCTCCATCTCATTCATGCTACTGTGTTGTCATAACTCAGCAACAAAAGAAAACCAGAAAATATTTCCGATAATGACGTTGCATGGCTCTGATTTTCTACATAAACTGAAATGGCAGGTGGCATTGCAATCTGGAGCATGGAAAGCAGTGACTTTTTCTTGTAAACATGGTGTTCTAAAATTATGGCTCTGATAATCACAATTCAGCACATAAGAGTTAGGGACTTTGGATGATAAATTAACTACCCTGAGACTCAGTGTATCTTTTCACCAGAGGGAAAAGATTTACTCCATTCTCCATATTTTAGTTGAAACAAGCTGCAAATGGCCTTTTGGAAACTTGTTTCTGTTTCCACTTGTAGTAGGAGTCTCAAGATATTTGGATTATGAAATCATCACTAAAACTATGTCATCTGGCAGTGGTTTGTGCACTGTATTCAAGGGTCTGTATTTTTGCCACTCTGTGAGACATTGTAGCCTTTCATATGTCCACAAAGTATATGAAACTGTAAATATTTACTCATGTTTCCCAAAAGTGTGGCTCAAGAGTATGAGGACAGGTGGGAGTTGTAGAAGGGAAGGCCACTCACCTTCTGCTCCAGTGCATGACTGCCAAACTGATGCACAGAGCAGTATTCTCTAGAATAGGGCTACAGACCCTAGAGGTACCCAGTGAAACCATTTCTGAGCATCTTATTTGTTTAGTTCAATTAGCTTAGTAAAATTGTGGAAAATGGAATCAAGGAGAAGGAGAACTGTAAAATAGTGGTATTACCTTTTGTGTTTAGTCTTTCCCCTCTCATGCAATTTCATTCCACTCATTGTTCTTTACCCAGCCTTTGCTACAGGGCTCGTTTTAGCTTGATCCTTCGCTTTTACAACACTTTAAGATATTAGCAGAAAGCTCCTGAGCTCCTATGCTTTCAAAATTACCATGACTTCAGAGATGGAATAACTTCAAATGATGAGCAGTAAAGCTATTCTCATGAGTAGAAATGAAATATTTAGAATCTAAGAAACTTCCATTTTAGCTGTTCATCTTCTTTGCAGCGTGACATTGCTATCCAGCTTCCATACACACACCTCATTTCAATTACTGACTTAAAAGAAGTCAGACTTTGCATAGCTACTCATAATAGTTGAAAGAAAGATTTCAGAGTTTTATAGTCATCTAAGCATCCATAACAAAGACTACAAGCTCAGTCCTTGCAGATATATTCCCAGTGTTTGAAGACATGCCATTTCTGGATCTTGATCAGTTGAAAGATGAATCTGGTTTTCATGTGTCAGGTCTAATGCACTTTGACTAGTGACAAGTGGGAATCAACATAAAATGTCATAGTAGGCTGTTATGTGTGCGTGCATGTTTATAACACAAGGGAGGATTAAGAAAACAATATAATACCAAACAAGAACAGTGCAGTTTATTCATGATCAAGTTAATACTAACAAGATAAAAATATTTAGTTATTATACTTTAGAAAGCAGAAAAAAATTCCATTGCTTGTAAATGACCTTTTAAGCTTTCTCCTACACATCACTTATCGCACTCAGTACAAGTTGACACATGCCTATCTCTGCAAGCTTGGGGACAGCCGGCAAAATCCCTACAGAGGTCTACCATAAAAGTGTGTGAATAGTAAGAACTACTTCCCACCTCTCAGTGTTAGATAAGAAAAAAAAAATAACCTACGGTAAGTTGCTACATGTTTTAACAAGTTTCCATATGGCAGCTGCAGCTGAGTACAAAAAGGGCTCTCATTGCATTATGCTATCACTGTGTATCACAGTTAAAATTGGAAGGAGAAAGAAAGATGCCAGTGACTTTTATAAAGTCATAAGTCATATAAAGGCATAAGCCAAACTATCCCTAAGGTAAAAGCCACTTTTTCATTTCTGGTCATTGCAAGAAGCAAAACCTAATATCAGTTTATTGTGAGAATCTCTATTTAGATTCTTCACATCAGTCTCAAATCATTGGTGAGTTGAAAGAAGAATATTTGAAAATGAAAATGATCAAGTGTGAATTATCAAGAATGAATAAAGACTCAGGGGCAAAATTAGTATAAGCATTTGAGAAAAGTCCTAAACACCACAAAATTCAGACTGTTTCTCAGACTGACATAAAGTATGATTTTGTTCCCTTAGTCTTCCAAAAAGGACATCTACTGCAGAAATGCTGGAGGCAAGTCATGGAGATCTCTAAGCCAGCCTTCCAACAGAGTGGGACTAACTCATCACCAGGCCAGTTTGGAGAGGGCTCCACCTAACCAAGTCTTGAACACCTCCAATAATAGAGATTTTAATCATCCCTCTGGACGCCTTGTTCTTCTGCTATATAATAATATAATATAATATAATATACCCTCCAATGCTAGCCCAATGTCAAAGTGTTTTGCTAAATTCCAGTCTGAACATCCCACACTGAAATTTGTGGCTGTTGTCCCTTGTTACCTCAACAGCCATTAGAAAGAAGAGTTCAGCACTGTCATGCTTACAGCTGCATTTTGAGTATTTGTCAGGTGCCATGGTATCTCTCTTTTACCTTCTCTTCCCCAGATTAAATAAGGTAATCTTCCACAACCTCTCCTTGGGATTCATTCATTCTAATCCCTTGACCATTTCCGTAGCACCTTTTCAGACCCTCTCCACTTTCTCCACATCCCTCTTGAACTGGACTCAGTATTCTATTGCCAAATAGTGGGGAATAATGATTTCCCTGGACCTGCTGTTTGTGTTTCTCCTGATGTTGTATCTTTAATCTAGACATTTACATCAGTTGCTTCTCTTGATTTTGTTGATAGAGAACTGGAGAGAAAAAAGCACCTCTAACCATGATTCAGCTCATATTTAAGTAGATAACTAATACAGGTCAAATAAATAATGTCCTACTAGTGCTTTTTACTTTTCATCAGAATGGAGACTAACCTTGCTAATGAAACCTACAGTGGAAATGTCTAACACCATGTAAAATGAATCCCACCTCTCCAGTCCCTAGGGGTAGTCTTTCATTAACTAGTAAATAAGGATGACAGATAGTTATCTAAAGCTCCTAAGGAGAAAGTAACTATTTTCTCATTCTAATGTACTGAAGTCCTGATTATGTTTTCTATCTATATGTCCAGATTTTAAAAGATATTCAAGCATCTAAATATACAGATAGTTACCTACAAGAGATCAGCTAAATGGACAATTTGGGAAGGTATTGAAAAGCAACAGTAAAATGGGTTCCTAAGACATCTCCAGGCTTTGTAAATCTCACTAGATGTCTCAGTCCCTTTGCAAATCTGTTTGGGTTTTGTCTGTGTTGGGTTGGGGTTTTTTTAATGCCCTTTTGATCACGGACTTCTAAGTTGCTAAGTTTTGAAATCAGATCCACCAGATCCACATTTGCTGAGTGTCAGCCAGAAAAGCATATGATTGCATCTGGTACATCAGTTTACAAATTCTGCCTGAGCAATATCAGTTCACTGTGCATCCCCATGGAAAGCACAGCACTGTATTCTCTGCTCACCTATAAAATAGGTAATCAGAATATGTATCTAGATGCAAATAAGTCTTGGTGCCAATGCATTTACATTGCAATTCCTTTCACAGACTGAATGTTTTTAATTCCCTTTAACAGGTGCGATTCCTGCAAAGAATTGGTCAAACATTTGTAATTAAAAAGACACTCTAAGCTATTAGGATGAAAAATCAATCTTCCCTGACCGTCATCTGTGGTTCCCAGCTTGCAGGTGGGCAGCCATGTAATTGTATATCCATGCCACACATATTCATGCACACATTCACACTTTTTCTATATAAGGATTGATTACTTATGATGACGAAAATATAATTTTCAGAATGATGTGAAACATTTCTTTAACAATAAACGAATAAACATGCCCTGTGATGCCTTAAAATACCTATTTGCCAGAGGAGGACTGTATGTGTTTGAAAAGAAATACAAGAATGAACTCCAGATGGTCCCACTGTCAAGGTACAGGAGGTCTTTGGCTTAACTAGCATGAACTGTGGCAGAGATAAATCAGATAATCACAAAAATGAACAAAGCACATATTCAGTGACATGTTTCTTCTGGGATATTTGTGTAGCATACTTTGAACTTAGAAAATAAACCTGTGTGAACAGGAAAACAAGCAGCAGGACATATAAATGCTGTGTTGGGTGTCATGTAGCATAAAACATTTATACATGTGATACATGAGCATAATCATGAATATATCCTTTAATATGTATTAATGAAATACACAGCCACCTGACAAAACAAAACAAAACAAAAATACAGTTAACCCAACCAAACCCAAAACAAACAAAACCAACAACAAAAAAACCCAAAGAAAACAAACAAACCAACCCAAAACCAAAACCAACCAAACAAACCAAAACCAAACCAAAACAAAAAAAGAAACAAAAAAACAACCACAAACAACCATAAACAACCACAAACAAAACCAAACAAATCCACCAAACAAACAAACAAAAAATAACCAAAACAAAACGAAAAACAACACCCAAACCAAACTGCAAAATTGTAACATACAAGGTAAGAGTAAGAGCCAGGACAGTCTTTGTAAATGGAAACACAGCTGTCTGCTGCTGTTGCAAAAGTAATTGTCTTCCTGTTACTGCTGCCTCTGCTGACATCTCACGAAGCCCAGCTGAGGGAGATCCATGGCTAGGTGTAGCTAGCCCCAACAGCGTGATTCCTCTATGAACAGCATGCTGCTTCTCCTGTCATTTCTTTGCCTCTCCCCTACTGCCTTGCTGCCTGCAGGAGAGCAGCTTACTCAGGCAAGACTGGCCCTGAACTATAACCTGCTTGGTGTGCTGGGCCGTGGAATGTCTTACTGGTTCTGGATGGTCTTCCTGGGCACTGCCAAGGCCACACTTTCTGACTGGATGGCTGAAGGGCTGGCAAGTCTTGAGCATGGACTTATCTGCACCCTTCTCATTTGGCATAGAGGCACCTGTGGGGAAGTGACCATATTTAATGGTGCACAGTGAATGCTGTAAGAAGAGAGTCCTGAAATGTTCCTTGGTGTTGTGAGAAGGCTAGGGCAATATATACCATAATCATTAGAAATCAGGGAGAAGTAGAAATATTTTTTGCATTGATGAACTTGCAGTTACGAATTGCAAAAAAACCCACCAACCTCAAAAGAGTAAAAATAAATCCTCAAATAGGATGTAGCTTTCCTTGATCCCTGGATATCACCATGAAGAAAAGCTCAGTTTAGTTTGGCATGTATTCCTCCTTTTTTTGTGGGTTTTTTTTTTTTAATCCACTTCTGTGTTTCCATCATATATTTGGAAATCTGTTCATGAGTCTGCATAGTTTAATGTATTTTTGGCACATAATTTTTGACAACATAAAAATATTCTGGGAAGCCACCAACATGGGCTTTCAACTATCAGAAGCTGCAGTCATCCACTCACTTATCACATGACAGAAGGTCGCCAAAACAACCCATGCAGTGTTCAGCAACCCATCTGTGTCCTCTCTTCTCAGCTACCAATCTGCAATAATGGTGGTTCCTGATGTACCAGATCAGAGATGCTGGGCTCCTTTGATTTGTTCAAGCTGAAGCTTTTCTATGTCCCTACAATAGGTTTACACCATGATAATTTTTGACCCCTTTTGGTCACCAATCCTGCAGTTGACAGAAGTTGGCTTATGCTGCAGACAGCTTCTTCTGAGGTGTTGCACCCAGGTGGGCATCATAGATCAAAATAAGGTCTGTTGAACAGAAAACATGGATTCCTATGAGGGAACTACAGCATTTTTAGCTGCCCATCCCAGAAATCTGTGTGGGACCCCAGGGGAGGGGGAGCACTGGACCAGTATGGGTTTTTAAGAGATAAAACATTGTTTTGGTTTAACCCCAGCTGGCAACTTAGCATCACACAACCTCTTGCTTACTCCCCCCATTTGGGTTGGTGGCAAGAATCAAAACAGTAAAAGTGAAAAAACTTGTGGTTGAGATAAAGACAGTTTAGTAGGTAGACCAAAAGCTGCTCACACAAGAAAAGCAAAACAAGGAATTCATTCACTACTTCTCATTGTCAGGCAGGTGTTCAGCCATCTGCAGGAAAGTAGGACTCCATCACACATAATGGTTACTGGGGCAGAGAAACACTCACTCCAAATATCCCTGCCCTCTTCCTTCTTCTTTCCCCAGCTTTATGCGCTGAGAATGATGTCGTATGGTATGGGATACCCCTTTGGTCATTTGAGGTCAGCTGTCCCAGCTGTGTCTCCTCCCAACTTCTTGTGTACCCCCAGCCCACTTGCTGGTGAGGTGGTATGAGGAGCAGAAATGGCCTTGACGCTATGCAAATGCTGCTCAGCAGTAACTAAAACATCCTGTGTTATTAACACTGTTTTCAGCACAGATCCAACTCACAGCCCCATACCAGCTTCTATGAAGAAAATTAAGTCTACCCCAGACAAAGCCAACATAAATGTGCAGAAAAGTGTTGGGGTCCCCCTAGAGTTGGGAGGACCATAGAATCATAGAATTACAGAATGGTTTGCACTGGAAAGGGTATTCAAAAATCATCTAGTTCAACCTCCTGCCATGGGCAGGGACATCTTTCACTAGATAAGATTAATCAGAGCCTCACAAAACCTGACCTTGAACACTTCCAATGGTTGGGGCATCCACAACTTCCAGTGTCTCAAAGCCGTCACTATAAAATAATTTTCTTCCTTATGTCCCTTGCCGTGTCACTACAGACCTCAGTAAAAGTCTCTCCCTTTCTTATAATCCCCCTTTATAAATTGAAAGGCCACAATAGAGTCTCCTTGGAGCCTTCCAGGCTGAACAATCTCAACTGTTTCAGCCTTTCTTCATAGGAGAGATGTTCCAGCCCCCTAATAATTTTTGTGGCCCTCTTCTAGACCTACTCCAACAGGTTCATTTGTTTCTGGCAGTGAAGATGCCAGAGCTGGATGCAGGATTCCAAGTGGGGTCACACAAGAATGGAGTAGGGGGAGAAGAATCACCTCCCTTGACCTGCTGTCCACACTTTGATACAGCCCAGGATATGGTTGGCCTTCTGGGATGTGAGCATACATCACTGGCTCATGTCCAATTTTGCATCTACCAGTACCCCCTAGTCCTTTTCCAAAGGTCTTCTCTCAATCCACTCACTCCCCAGTCTGTACTCATATTGGGGATTGCCCCAACCCATGTGCAAGATCTTGAACTTAATGTTGTTGAACTTGATGAGGTCTGCATGAGTCCACTGCTCAAGCCTGTCAAGCCCTCTCTGAATGGCATCACTTCCTTCTAGCAAGGGACTCAAGTTGTGTCATCTACAGACTTCCTTGAGGGTGTGCTCAATCCCACTGTCTATATTGTTGATACAGATACTAAACAATACTGGTGCCAATATAGACCCTTGAGGGACACCACTTATTACTGCTTTCCACTTAGGCATTGAGCCATTGAATAAAATTCTGTGGACATAGCCATCCAGCCAATTACTTATTCATCTAACAATCCATCCATCAAACCCATATCTTGCCAATTTAAAGGTAAGAATGTTGTGTCAGCCTGTATCAAAGTCTTAACAGAAGTCCGGGTAGATGACATCCGTAACTCTTCCCTTGTTCACTGGTGCAGTTTGTTGTAAAAGCCCACTAGATCAATCAGAATGCTAACCCTTGAGGCAGAAGCAACATTAATAACACCTGAGAACAATTGCAAACTAAACTTTTTCCTTGGTACCAACAAACCTTGAAAACTTAGGAGGGTGAGAATCTCTGAGTAGAGGTGAACACTTCATGGACAGTCGATCACCTGAAAAAAGTAATCTGAACAATTTATAAGGACATTATTAAAGTCCTTATAAAGGAGGTGAAGAAGAGGTCAAAAAAAAATATAATGTATAATGTTATAGAGAGGATAGGTTGGAAAAATACGGCTTTCAATAAAATTAAAAGGTGAGAGCCTTGAGATAACTTAAATAAAATACTACACAGAACCAACAAGTCAGATATGGAACTTCTTGTCAAAAGAAGTTTTTTGGTACCAAGAACTAATCAAGATGTTTTTGAGAGTGTTAGAATTGCCATAATCACTTATGCACGTTCTGAAGGGAACAATAAACCACATGCTTCAGAGCTGATGATCAACTCTTGTACACCTCAAATGAAAAGAGGAAGGGGAAGAGAAGCAGATTATTTAATACCTGTCTACTTCAATGTCTTGGTGGCTTTCACTAAGTAATGTCTTTGTTGGAGTCAAAGTACAACCCCCAGACTTCAGATTCAGTCTTACACTCCATTTTGAAGTTGTATGGCATGATTCCCATGCCAGAAAGATCCTGTTTATGACCATTGTCAAGCATAAGCCTACTGGTACCCTTTCAATCCATGGTGGGCTCCTTTGAACTCAATGTGCGACTGAAGTGGGACAATCAAGGATCATTTTGTAGATTCATGAATCTGCTTGTAGCAAAGTTAACTTTCTAGGACATATAATAATCAAAGAAATAAAGTGGGTTTTATTCATTTCCATTTTCTGATTATTCATTTAATTACACACCCTTTCCTAGATTCAGATTAATTTATTAATTGCAACTGGGACAGAGAGCAGTTGAAGGATAATTGGGTAGTTTACATAAATTAGATCCCATAGGTATAACCAGAACAAAGTAAAGATATTCAAGCAGAAGAAAAGAGATGCAAAAAAATTAAAAAAAAAAAAAAAAAGAAGTTTTCATTAATTAAAAGACAACCCACTTGGAGTCACATTCAGAGCATGTAGTTTACTAAAACATACAACAGATCTAAAGGGCAGTAATCTATTTTTGGTTCTTAATATGACTGCAATCAAATTACTTTGGAATGTGTCTCCTGTATGTTATCTCTATTATCTTTTTTAATAATAAGGTGGTGAATGATTGTAGGTGGATTGTCATATTTTAAAAGAAAAATTCCTCCTGAATCCCACCTCCACCATACAATCTTCTCTTCAGGCTGGTTCTGTACTGAGCTATTTGAGTTTCACATGAAGTCTTCTTTAGTTTATTTATTATGTGTTTTCCATAATTCTTTTTGCATGCTAATTTCTAACTAATTTTTTCTGACATATGCATTGCCCTCCCACAAACTAAGCATGAGCAAAGGTTATTTCAGGTTATAAAGCTAGATATTGCCATACTAGACAGGATATCCTTTCCTTGCCAAAGCTGATGATACAGGATTGAGACAACAGCTGGGAGTAGCAGACATATAAAATGCTATTTGAGGTGGCTGCAGATAAAGAACATATTTGGACAGAAAAACTATGTGTTCATTTATTTTACTGACTCCAGCCAGGGCCAAACAGCAAATAAGAAATAAGGTTAAAAAATAAGCAAATAAGAAATAAGCAAAAAGAAGAAGGTGCTCTGCTGCCATTTAGTATTTTCACTTAGGAAAACATTTTTTTTTGAAATTATAAGATATTTTTATTAGAAATGTTTGTCTTGCACAACTAGGGAGCTAGTAGTTAATGTCTGGACACTGTGATCCTCTTCTCCATAGTAATGGAAAAAAAAGTTTGCTTTGAATTCCTTGGAGACAGAAGGTGGAGGATGGAAAAGAATAGCTCCCTCTCCAGTCAGCAAGTATGAGGCTGTGGTGGAGAATAGATTTTTAGAGGATGATCTGCTTAAGTGACTGTGTAAGTAATGAGATACCACAATGATGGATGTTTTATAAATGCCTAGGTAGGTAGATAGATATGACAACCAGAATAGTTCTAGGTTTAAACTGAAAAGAGGCACTGCATCACCATGTCATCTCTGGAAAGTCACTTGACCTTCTTGTTCCTGAATCAGACCAGCTGTAAGAGCTGATAAAAAGCTGATTTTCTCTGAAACCAAGAGCTCAATCCAAACTTATAGCTTTCCAGGGAAGCCTTTTAGTTGATTGAAGTGGACCTGGGCTCAGATCTTACCTACTTTGACTGAACAAGTCTTCTTTGCTATGCTTCATCTTGCTCTTCTCCCCTCCTCCTCATTCCCTGCCAGGCAAGCACAGGCTATTGGCTCCTAGAGATGTCTGAAAGGCTCAACAACTTGTTAGTCTGTGCTCTTCCCTCCTCTCTTCTATTTCTCACTTTCTTCTTCTTGTACACACGACTTTGTTTTTCAGGAGATTAATATTTTAGTGTTTTATAAGTATACTGTGGGACAATGCAATTTATCCTGCAAGGATGAAGCTGACAGAATGGTAATTAGGAATAGAATAAATGCTAAGGGTGAGAGCAGATTGCAGTAAATGACTGATTATTTTTGATAAGGAAATTGCTCTTCTGGTAACAGAATCCACAGTACTTAAGAGCTGAATGGAGATGCCAGAAACAAATACAAACAAATAATGGCTTCATCACTGTAAATATACTACCTATGTTGTTCATCTGCAACATACAGCCTAGCTCTGCCAATAACTTCCAACAATGGGTGACCAACAAAAGAAGCTTATTATTTGCACATAGGTAAGTTGGTTGGTAAACTCAGAACCTGTGTATCTATTATGTGGCTGAAAGTGAATTTCATTGTCACTGGCACTGCAGGAAGACAAAGCATGGACTCCCCCGAAATTAGGGATCTGACTCAAAACAATTTGTATGAATAATGATGCCTGACATTACTGTTTGGTAAGGAACCTTGAAAGCTTTAGAAGCATGAGTGTGTGAATGCCACAGAAGTCCTTGTCAAGTAAGTAAATGTTACTCCCATTTTACATATGACTGAACTACAGCAGAAAGTCAAGGAGATGCCATCTTTGTGAAAGGGCTGAGAATAGTCTTCCAGATCATCAAGTTCTCACATAGAGAAGGATGCAGACAAGGCAGGTGATAGAACCAGCATCTGGAACTGTTGTTCCAGCTAACTGATACTGAATTAATCACAGTTGAGGTCAGACTACACATATTCATCCATACATCTCTATTAGACATGCATACCCATGCAAAAAGGGGCAATGATTTTCAGTTCAAACAGTAGCCCGTACAACACTGTTGCCAGCCTATGTTGTCAAGCTGTATTTGGACATCATGCCATGTAAGTGCAACTTGTATGCCAGGGCTGCATCACATGGCTGATAGCAGGGGTGTGTTTGACTATAAGTTGCTGCCACATACCTTAAACAACAGGTTGCCCAGAGAGGTAGTTGATGCCCCATCCCTGGAAACATTCAAGGTCAGGCTGGACTGGGCTTTGAGCAACCTGATCTATTTGAAGATGTCCCTGCTCATTGCAGGGGGGTTGGACTAGATGATCTCTAAAGGTCTCTTTCAATCCAAACCATTCTATGATTCTGCAATTTTATGCAGAACCCTGGCTTTTGGAGTATGCTGGGAGGTGCGAGCCGTCAGGGAGTCCTGAGTCCCTCTGCAACTCAGCAGCACACACGCACCAACACCCAAAAAATTCTTCTCCTTCTGAGGGAGACATTGTCAGTTTCCACCTGCTAACTGTTCCTCCTCCCCCAGCTCTTCAGAGTGTGTCACGTGTCTTGTCACTCTCAGCCAGGGAAGCCTTTAGGATGCAGCTTGTAGGATCAGGAAAGGTGGCCAGTCTGCTTCTGGCAGAGCCATTAACACCTGCTATCATCACTGAAGATTTTGTCTTTCATTTGATTAGCATAAGGACTGTGAAGTAGATTCCCACAATCACTGGTAATTCTGTCTATATTATGCTATCTTTGTCAATCTCCTCTAAAACCTATCTGTTCTATTTCTCTCTCCCTCTTAAGGGATGAGAAGAAAGAAAAAACAATCTGCTGAAAATACAGAGGGAAAACAAAATCCCCTTTCTTCAACAAATCACCCATTCCTTGGAGTAGCATTGTGTGGCTTTTAGTTTCACCAAAGGAGAGACAGGATTTATTTATAGTTTATCACAACTGGGGAAAGGTTTCCTGAGGTACAAACTAATTATGTTTTTAAATAAACTGATTGTCCATGTAATAAATGATCACATTTTCTAATCATTTGGAGATTTATGTTACTTTATTCAATCATCTGTATGTAGAATTGAAACCTTAGTAAATCAAGTGGAAAGAAAATGTCTAGATTAAATTGAGAGCTCTGCAACTACAAGACATTATGAAATGAACTCAATAGGAGGAATAGTCTGGGTGCACAAGCCCCCCCCCATATATATGGGTTCATAGGTTAAAAGAATGGGTGCTGCTGACAGCCAAGACAGAATTTATGTTCATTTAAAGTCAAGTCTTAGCCTGTGCAGCACGGATTTGGCATGTATTAAAGAATAAAGGCAAAGACAATCCTGTCGTCTGCAGGGTATCTCAGTCACAGTCATTTGTTTAAGGACAGTAATTAGAACAAATTCAACAATGTAGAATATGTGACTGTGTATGACATTTCATTTATGTCAGGCAATAAGTGACATGATCTTATCGTGAAATTAGTCATCATCATAGACTTCTCTTGTCAATATCTAAAATGAAATGCCATGGAGAGCAACATATTTTTCATTGTTATGCCAACACAGCTTTTTAATAATGTACTTCATTAAAATAAGCCTGGGAACTGAAACATGCAATCATAGTAATAGCATTAATAATGTTTAATTTATGTGGTATATGCACAAAAAGCTTTTGGTGTTTGAAACAAAAACAACCTGAAAACACAATCTATCCTCAGCAAGGCAGTTTTCAGTGCTACAAAACATCTGTAGTGTAAGAAAAAAAAATCAAGGTATGGACTGCTGAACAGCTCTGGAGCAAAGCAGCACAAATGTATGTTGCGAATGGCAGAACTGTGATCAGAGACCTACTGCAATAGGGGCAGATCCTCAACTGGTTGATGAATCCCTCTGCAGTCCTTATCTAGACACTGCAAAGCGGATAGGAGCTGGTAACATTTCCAGGATGGCATACCAGGTTTTATTTTTCTCTTCCACATCCAAAATGAACCATAATGGAAGAAAGACAGTGGGAAACTGGGAAGAAAATTGTCAAAATCACCTTGCATAGGTGATTAACCATGGAAAACATCAGTCTACCTTTTTCTTAATCTGAATTATTTTGGGGAAAAATGTAAACATTGAGTGATCATGCATGCAGGTGTGCTGTAAGACCAGAGAATGGTAGAAAGCCCCAGCAGGGACTTGGTCATGATCTCAGTCAGGAGATGGGACTGTAGTGCATGTGTTGTCTTCCAGTGTCTCTGCACTCTGGCCACAGGACCCTCCCCAGTGTGTTACAACAGAGAAGAGGATGAATTCACCACTAAAATTCCAGGTCCCTGCAGATATATCCCTTGTCAATCTCACATCCAGACATCAGTCTGTCTGATTATGCAAGGACAAGATTTTCACATATCTGAGAGTTTTTAGTTAATTTTGGAGTACTGGCACACTTCTGAATTTCTCATGAATCTAGATTGCCAGACATTGGCAACAGCTATTTGAAGGTCTTGTTGAAGAGCTGATGAGCTAAACTTTCTCCTTGCACTCAAAGTGAAGGATCAGTTGATATCTCTTTGTAAAACCAAAGCTAAAGCAATGAGTTCCCACTTAAGGTGGGGACCATTATTTCAGGGCACATGAAAAGAATTTGAAAGATTGAGTGAAAATACAGGACTGGGGCATTGACTGGAGAAATTGTTTGTGAGGATCAGAAGTGGAGTGACTGAGGAGGTGAGAAAAGCCTTGGGTGACTGAGTCATGAAAGAATCCTCTGAGCAGAGAAATTCCCTGTCAAGGGTGGGAAGATTACAGTTTACTTCCTGGGACTGATCTCTCTGTCATATGTGCATCCTTACATCCTGGCTATGAAACAGACCAGTGGGACTCTCAAAGACCGCTGCCATCTGCCAGCTCTGAGCTGCCACTTAACTCCCTGAGGAAGATACTAGCAGGTAAGATGGGACCAGATGGGAATGATTCCTCAGTTCTGGGATGTGTGATCTTAGCCCCACAGCTCTTCGCTGTAAGCAGATTTTGCTCACAGGGTGAGTATGAATGGCAAAAGGGTGACTACTCAATCAGAAGTCATGTTTTCTCTCTGCTTGCAAGAATCAAAGACAAAGGGCAGGTTCAAATGTAGGCAGGTTATTAGAACAACCCCTCTCAAAACCCAAGCCAGGAACCTGCAAAAGTGATGCTAAGCTTTATTGTAATACTCTTCCCACTCACAAATATAGATTAAATGGCTAATAAGAAACAGTTTTATTAAAGATGAGAAATTAATTAAACTGATAAATAAGTCAACGGTAACTAATTTCTGGAGGATTATCCTAACAGCAGCAGTTTTCTGTTTCTCTGCAGAGACATGTCTGTTGCCTCTCGTGGCTCTTTGCCAACCTTAATGTAGGGCTACCACTTGTGCTGGCTTTTGTGATCCTGCTTCCCATGCAAGGCTTGAGGATGGGTTACTGCCACTCTTGGCAGAGGACAAGAGCATTTGGAGCTTGAGGTGGAGAGTGTAGGGACCAGCTTCCACATGGAGCCACCAGACTTGTGCAGGTGGTTTGGGAGACCCAACGCTTCACAGCCTATCCTGACTTCAGACCAGTCTTGCTAAGGCAAGGGGGCTCCAGCAGCCCAGCTTGAGTCCTGAGCATTGACTACACTGCTTAGCTGGTAATTCATTCCCTGTCTCTGTCCTCCACATTCTCACCAGCTGTCCCTAGGACAAATCTGCTACAGACAGGCCATCGTCTAGGTGCAGGTTGCCCCATGTCACCTGGCCTCTGCATCCAGGGTTGGGCCCTGGCTCTGTGCTTAGCAGCAGAGATGTAATTATAGAGTGCTGTGAAAACCCACACAGAGGGCCAGGTATCATTAAGAGCCTGCTTAGACTCGGACGAATCTGGGGTTCATGCAAACCTGTGCAAGTTTCCAACTCAGACCCCAGCTGCGGTAACATTTGTGAGGTAGATATTAGATCTGCCTACCCTGATTATACTAAATTGCTAGACATTTAAATCATCAGAAAGCAGGGAGGGGTAACAGCTGGAAGGGGCAACAGGCAGGATAAAGAACCAAACCAGCCTATAGGATATTTGATACCATACTTATGTCATGTTCCTATATAAGGGGAGGGCTGGCCCAGGGCTGGCATGTCTGTTTTCAACTTGTTTCAGCTGCCTGGCCAGAGCAGGGAAATCGGCATCTTAGGTACCAGTAGAGCCTTGGGGTTTCTATCACTTGCTTTGTATATAATTCGTTAGTATTATAATTACTGCTGGTGTTTTCTTCTCACTTTGCATTGTTCTATTGATCTGTTGTTATCTCTGCCCATGTGGTCTCATCTATTTCTTACTCCCGATTCCACGGGAGAAGGGCTAGGGGTGGGGTGGGGTGGGGGGAGCAGTGGGGGAGCAGCTGTGTAGTGTTTAGCTGCTGGTAGGGATTAAACCATGACATGGGTCTTGAGAATATCCTTCAGCAATTTCAGCTTTAACAGCTAACTCTGCTAGAATGCGCTAGAAGGGCACATGTTGATGTGTGAAGGCAGTTGTGTTCAGCCCTGGGGGAAAAGTAAGGCAAAGAGGGAGAGAATAATAGACATCTGGAGGTTTGTAACTTCTTAAACCATCACTGCTGAGTCCATGAACGCAATAGTCCCATCATGTCCCTGTCACTGAGATAGGGCAGATTCTTGAAATTTTAAGTTCCAGTCCTGATAGCATGGGTTGACTGTGATGTGTATTTAGCAACTGTCGATCTGTGAATCTTCATTTTTAAATAAATTGTAGAAGAGCCTGACACTAGTGTTATTCAAAGGCCAAATAATCATTCATGGGTAAGAATCAAGGGGAATGCCATCAAGGCAGACATCATGGTGAGAGTCTGTTACAGACCATCTAACCAGAATCAAGAGGCAGACAAGAGGTGTCTGATTCAAATACAATACAGCATAAAGCAAACAGTCTAGGAGGTTCCTGGAGTGTGTGGAAGATTCCTTTCTGACACATGGGTAAGAGTTTCCTCTTACTCTCAGAGAAGTAAGGAAGAGAGGTCAGAACTGCTACTTTGGACTTCTAGAGGGCAGAGTTCAGCCTGTTTGGGACACTAGTTGACAGAGTCCCTTGGGAGGCAGTCCTGAAGGGCAAAGGAGTCCAGGAAGGCTAGACATTGTTCAAGAAGGAAATCTGAAAGATGCAGAAGCAGGTCATCCCCATGTGCTGAAAGACAAGCTGTCAGGGAAGAAAACCAGCCTGGCTGAACTGAGAGCTTCAGATGGAACTCAGGAAGAAAAGGAGAGTTTATAAAGGGGCAGGCCACTCATGAGGACTACAAGGATGTCATGAGGTCATACAAAGAAAAAAATAGAATGGCCAAAGACCAACTAGAACTTAGTCTGTCTACTGCAACAAACAGACAATAAAAAGGACAGACAGACAACAAAATGTACTTTTTAAAATAGATTAGTAAAAAAATGAGGGCTAAGGAGAATCTCCATCCTTTACTGGATGCAGGGGGAAACATAGTGACCAAGGATGAGGAAAAGGCTAAGGTACTGAACACCTTCTTTGTCTCAGTCTTCTTTGCCTCTTCTTTGCCTTGGTTGTTCTTGGGGCACTCAGCCCCCTGAGATGGAAGAGAGGGACAAGGAGCAGAATGAAGCTCCCATAATCCAAGAGGAAATGGTCAGTGAACTACTACACCACTTAGACACACACAAGTTTATGGGAATGGATGTTTTACACCCATAATTACTGAGGGAGCTGGTGGAAGTGCTCACCAAGCCACTTTCCATCATCTATCAGCAGCTCTGGTTAGCTGGAAAGGTCCCAGCTGACTGGAGGTGAGCAAATATGATACCCATAGGAAAGGCCGGAAGGAGTATCCAGGGAACAACAGACCTATCACTCTGACCCCAGTGCCAGGGAGGGTTATGGAGCAGATGATCTTGAGTGCTATCACACAGCACATACAGAACAACCAGGTGATCAGGCCCGGTCAGCAGGGGTTTCTGAAAGTGTGGCTTGACTAATCTGATCTCCTTCTCTGACAAGATGATGCATTTAGTTGATGAAGGAAAGGCTGTGAATGTTGTCTACCTGGACTTTAGTAAAGCCTTTGACACCATTTCCCACAGCATTCTCCTGGAAAAAACTGGCTGTTCATGGCTTAGATGGCCATACTCTTTGTTGGATAAAAAACTGTCCAACCAGGTCCAGAGAATCATGGTGAATGGAGTTAAATCCAACTGATGTCTGGTCACAAGAGGTGTTCCCTAGAGCTCAGTACTGGGGCCAGTTCTGTTTAATATCTTTATCAATGATCTGGATGAGGGGATCGAGGGCACCCTCACTATGTTTGCAGATGACAGCAAGCTGGGCAGGAGTGTTGATCTGCTGGAGGGTAGGAAGGGTCTACAGAGGAATCTGGACATCCTGGATTGATGGACCAAGACCAATTTTATGACATTCAACAAAACTAAGTTCCAGGTCCTGCACTTGAGTCACAGCAATCCCAGGCAACACTACAGGCTTGGGGAAGAGTGTCTGGAAAGCTATGCGGTGGAAAGGGACCTGGGGGTATTGGTTGACAGCTGGCTGAATATGAGCCAGCAGTGTGCCCAGGTAGCCAAGAAGGCCAATGGCATCCTGGCTTATATCAGAAATAGTGTGGCCATCAGGACTAGGGAAATGATTGTTCCCCTGCACTTGACACTGGTGAGGCCACACCTCAAATAGTGAGATCAGTTTTGGACCTCTCACTATAAGAAGGACATTGAGGTGCTGGAGAAGGGCAATGAATCTGGTGAAGGGTCTCCAAGCACAAGTCTTATGAGGAGCAGCTGAGGAAACTGGGATTGTTTAGCCCAGAGAAAAGGAGGCTCAGGGGAAACCTTATTGTTCTCTGCAACTACCTGAAAGGAGGTTGTAGTGAGGTGGGGGTCAGTCTCTTCTCCCAGACAACAAGTGAAAGGACAGGAGGAAACATCCTCAAGTTAGGCCAGGGGAAGGTTAGATTGGAAATTAAGAAAAAGTTCTTCACTGAAAGGGTTATCAGGCACTGGAACAGGCTGCCCTAGGCAGTGATGGAGTCACCACCCCTGAAGGAATTTAATAGATATGTAGATGTGGTACTTAGGCACATGGTTTAGTGGTGGACTTGGCAGTGCTGGGTTAACAGTTGGACTTGATGATCTTAAGGGTCTTTTCCAACCTAAATGATTCTATGAGTCTGAAAGAAAAAAAATCACTTAAAATTAATTTAAACAGAAGACTTCTAATTAAACCCCTCCCCAATAACACCCAAACTCTCAAATCAGTTAAGCTAGCTGTTGACTCATGTTGGTTCACATGTTTTTTATTTTGTCATACACAAAATCTATTTACTGTTCTTTCATTTAAACAAAAATGTAGACTTGTACCCATGGAAACCAGGGAAGGAAGGATTGTATGTATGTATGAGAATGACAACAAATGTGTTCAGTTTTCTTCCACAGGTGATTATCTGCCAGGGGTCCTTAGCAGATGTAAATCAGTAGAGCTCCAATTACTCCATCAGAGATGAACTCAGATGATTTACACCCATGGGGGATTTGGCCAGCTGAGTCTGTGGATAAAACATCTCAGTGCTTGGCTTTATATTTTGAAGAGGGTTGTTGGCAAGAAAGCTTTGCAAAGCAGGGAGAGAACATTTTCTCAGCCCAGGACATTTCTGCAATAATATCTGTTATTTACTCAGTGAAGTCTGGTCTATTCAAAAAGCAATGGAGTTGCTTTTTAGAGCTATTTGTATAATTTATTTCAGGTGGATAAGAAGCAGAACTGTTCCAGAGAGAAAGAAATTGCCCAAACCATCTGCAGAACTGGGCAGCAAGCTCCTCTTGGTGGATCCTCAGGATCCTCCTTCTGCCTCTGTGCTGCAGTGGTTGAATTTACTCATTAAGCCCATTCTTTCCAATTTTGTAAACTAAAGTGATTTGAGGAATGTTTGATAGGGCTGAAGCAGGCATACAAAATCTTTTCTTCTTTTCCCTCAAGAACAATATTAAACAGATCTGAGCAACAAGGTGCTACAAATACCTACTCCAGGTCAATTTAGTGAATGTTGCAGTATCAACAAATGTCAAATGCCCAGAGAATATATGGACCCAAATAAGTTTCTATTGTATCTAATGTCCATTAGCTGATCTCTGACCTCCTGACATTTCCTTGCATGCTAAATCAAGCCTAGATACTTCTGCTAGTCCAGCTCCCAGCAAAATGGGAGTCATTGCTTGTATGTGTTAAATTGCCAAGCTTATTGAAATAAATTAATTTTCACTAAGCATTCGAGAATGGGACAGAGATGAGTCTGTATGGAAAGGTGAGGGAATAACCAGGAGTTACTCAGGAGATATAAATGAAATGGATTGTTAAGCTTTAAGGGGCCCTTTCTATCACTTCAGAATTTAAGGTAAGATTAACTCACTTTTCTGGCACAGTGGAAGAATACAACAAAATACACATAATAGTCCATTACAGTGAGACAGAGTTAGATAGATGCTATAGTGATGGATGATGTGTGCTACTTCCATCTTCCATCATGATGTAAAGGCACCAAACACTGTGAGAGCCTGAATGAATGTCTGGATTATTTTATTTCATGGAAAGCATCTGGAACATGGAACAGACATCAGGAAAACCTAAAGAAACAGTTTACAAAGGAGTGTAATATCTGAGCACATACTTTATAAATGTGTAAGGATGGAGTATTTCATATTGGTACAGCAGTGAGGATCATCAGCTAGGGAGCCTCACTGTGAGAGCCTCTGTGAGATCCACCTTTGGCATTTATATGATGATGGAGGTAAACTTGAAGTGGGAAGATAATGACTGAAGTAATGCAGAAAAGCAGTAGACTTTATTGTCCGCCAGCACAGTGTGAACAAGTAAAAGCAGATTTCGGTCTTCTGGAAGAAAATCTTTGGGCAAGTACAGTGGGAAGTTTTTGAGTGGAATTTTCCAACAGTCATTGAGGGAGAAAATTCATGTTGCTGAACTTCAGCTACCTAAGTGTTCCCACTGACAGCCCTGATGGGCAGCTGGTGACCAGGCACACTTACTCAGCAGGGATTCTGGTCTCGCATTGAGGACACTTATTTAAACACTAACAGGAGAAATGCCTGTTGAGAAGAGAACAAGAAACACTGTGCTCCTCAGACAGTGAGGGCATTTATATAAAGAACAACATCTCCAAAACATTAGAGCAGACAAGAAGCAGGTAACATGTACATTCCTGAACAGCACAAAGTGCTTGGACTAAGGTGATGAAAATCTTCCTGAACTCTGTGCAATGTTTTACCAGATCCAGATGCTGCTTGGCTCTTCAGAGACATTGTTTCCTCATCCTCTAGGTAATCAACTGTAGGCTACAGCAACTCCTTCCTGCAGTCCTTCAGGTACTTTTCTCCAATCTTCTATTAGTTCAGACATCTCAGTGCTTCACAAGAAGTTCTTCCATTTCAGTATTTTTATTTCTTCCCACAAAGAGAAATTTAGAATGTTCTGGAAAGAAAGAAGGATGCTAAGAAATTAATTCAGGTAAACACTTTGAGGAGTTGACAGAAAGTCATAATAAGAAATGCAAAACAAACCATGCAGTGACTTATCTCCTGGTTGCTAGTGGTTGAAGAACCAGAATTTCCCACCTTTTAGAATCACAGTCCTTTTTTTTTTTTCTTTAATGTATTTATTTATTTGTTTATTTTTAATTAGTAGGAAAATATAGTATCTCTTATTACTAGGCAAGCCTTAGGAAGTCTAGGCCTGAGTCACCTGACTGACCCTGAGCATTATTGCTCCACAGTGATGAGGGCTGCAAGAGCACAGAGTTGGAGGAGTGCTCCCAGTGCCTGCCCAGGTTTGTTTGCCAGCAGTCCCCATTTCCCACATCTACTGAAGATGAAATGTTTTATTTCCTAGGCAAAGACACCAGGTCAGGATTATCAGACAGATATTTGATTAACAATAAAAAATCAAATAGCTGCAGGCAGATAGAAATGGTCTGTGTCCTGCTCTGTTTGGAGTAAGCAGAAACAAGAGTTGTGTCAGAAAGCCAAAACTTGAGGTTACCATGATACATGAGATATCACAATGGATAAGTACTAGGAATAACTATGTGGGACAGCCAGAAAATGCTAATTTTATAGAGCCCACCAATGGAAGTGATTTGCTGGTTCATAATTTATTAGTTTTGTATGAATATTCTTTTCCTGGAGTTGATAGTGTTAGTTGAGGTGGTTACCAGCCTCATGTGTTCATCCCCACTAACTCTTCAGGACCTCTACTTCCCTGCAGCCAATATCCACAATACAGAATCACTGCAGTAGCACCAAGTTGCCTCTTTTATGAACCACACCATCCTTGGCCCTGAGAGCATTTCAGTTATTGTAAAGAGGTGGAGAGCTCAGAAATCCTATGCATATGTTGTTGCTACCATGCGATCCATCTTTTTTGTTTGTTTTGTCCTGCATGAAGTAGTCTGGGATTAAGTTTGAGAATGTGTACCTGGACAAGGATGTATAAGAAATGCATATGCTAGGAAAGTAAGTTTCCTCAAAGTAGAGTTGAATACCAAGGAGGTCTGATATTTGCTTTTGGCAGCCTGCTGGCATGTGCTGTTAGCAGACATGCTGCCATATTTCAGAAATCATCACCACACACTGATCAAAGCTCCCTTGCTCATTAAAATCCTATGTTCCGTCCTATTTGCTGTGCAAGCTACATTTAAGTGTGCTGACTTTGGCTGGGGTAGTTAGTTTTCTTTGCAGTAGCTGGTATGGGGCTGTGTTTTGGGTTTGTGCTGAAAACAGTGTTGATAACACAGGGATGTTTTAGTTACTGCTGAGTGGCACTTGAACAGAGTCAAGGCCTTTTCTGCTCCTCAGACTGCTCCACCAGCAAGTAGCTGGGGGTGCACAAAAAGCTCCGAGACACAGCTGAGGCAGCTGATCGCAACTGACCAAAGGGATATTCCTTACTATATAACATCATTCTCAGCATATAAAGATGGGGGAAGGCTGACTGGGGGACCGCTGCTTAAGGAATTGGCTGGGCTTAGGTCATTTGGTGGTGAGCAATTGTTCTCATTTGCACCACTTGTCTTTCTTGCATTTTATTTCTTTCTCTTTGTTATTTCCTTTTTTTTTCATTATTATGATTATATTTTATCCTTCAAAGTCTCTCCCCCTCATCCTGGTGAGGTGAGAGTTAGCAAGCAGCTGTGTTCTGTTTAGTTGTCATCTGGGGTTAAATCTTAACAATTCTTTTTTGAGTCCCAACGTGTGGCTCAAAGGGTTCTAGATAATGACAGGTTTGATTGGAATGTACTAGATTGAATTTATAGCTGTTATTGCTGTTTAGCTAGTAATTGTCAGGCTCCTGTGGGGCTTGCTTACCTCACTGTAAATTAGAGTCCAATGCTCATTAGTGGCTGATTTTTGCTGCTTGCTCTGCTGCACTTAGGGATATTTTGATAACACCAATGGCCATGCACCTGGGCTGGCAGACAGCTGCTGTACTGGACAGGCTGAAACTCCAGTGTGAACTGTGGATGAGTCCATGCAGGAGCAGGACACCCCAAAGCATCTGTGGCCCTGAATAAATCCACACCAGAGCAACTACATCTCAGTGTCTGTGGCCATGGTCATGCCTGTGCTGCAGCAAGTATACCTCTGAAAGGATTGTGGTTCAGAGATAAGGCTCTACTTGGAGCAAGTAGAACCCTAAGGGATGCAGTCTGTGGATAATTCCAAGATGGAACAGGGGCAAAGGGAAGAGTGCATTGCAATGTTAAACCTGATGTTCTGGTCCAAAGGGACCAGAGGTGGAGATAGTAACAGAAATACCTTGAAATTATTGTAATCTGTGATTTGAGTTGCGTGTTATAGGAATTACTATAGCAGGAATCACCCGAATCAATGAAGGACATGCTTTACAAGATGCTGCAAGTGCAGCAGTGACTGACCTCAGCTGGCTTTGATGAAAAATAATTTCATGTAACATAAAACTTGTCCTGTCCTGAGTGACCACCATAACAGATGGAGGCCAAAGTCATGTACTAAATGACATTTTCTGGACATTTGTGGACATTAATCTACGTTTTATAGACTTTTCAGAGACATTTCACAGGGTTGGTCCACAGACTAAGGGAATGATGTCTGTGTATTGTGTCAAAGAATGGGAAGGAGAGTAGTTGTTTATGTGGATGTATGGCTAGTGAGGGACTTGAGCATGATGTAAATGGTATGGAATAAGGGGTGGAGAATGTGCTGGTTTTGGCTGGCATGGAGTTAAGTCATCTGATTCATACGTATTCTTTTACCCTTTCATGTAATTAATAATCTTTGAACTGTAGAAGAATATTAGTAACAGGTGAGAGCTTCTTTGTAATGGTACTAAAAAGAAATGATCCTGTAAATTAAAGTATGTATTTTCCTTCAAATCTCATATAATTCACCACTGATATTAATTATAGTTTTTCTTATCTTTCTTAGTGTCTCCCCACTGCTGTCTTTTAATGCCCTGTTTCTCATTTCCTTATTTTGCCCATCACCTGACACAAATAAAGGATACATGGGCAATTATTGGGATTGTTAAGGCAAATTTAGCAGCCTCTTTATTTACTTTGATTCAGATGACAGTCATATCTGACAGGTTTTTCAGAAACAGTTTTTGTTATCTGAATAAATGTAGGTTGGCAATGTTAGCAGAGCAATTCCATTTTGGTTAATACCCCTGAAAATCTACTTTGATTCTGTATTGAACATCATTTATCTTTACAGAAATACAGAGAATGAAAAACAACTGGAATCCAAATTTCTTTGTACACTGTGGTTTTGCTTGTGATTCATCAAGGCAGTGGAAATTATCCTGCAGTTTGAGTCTGTCTGTGGTCATCAGTTGACACATCTCAAGTAACCAGTGTCTTTGTGACCTACACTTTTCCTTGCTCTGTCAAAAAAACCCCATTAAATAGTGAAATCAGTATTTCCAAAGACAGTTGCCACTGTTTAACCTTTCCTGTTCATGGGCAATTAATAAACAGCAGACTGGTGGTAGAACAAATCCTTCCGTCACAAAAACCATGCCAGAAATTATGATGTATATGGGCACCACTGTATATTTCGACTGTGAAGATCCAGGTCCTTGCTGGCTGTTAAATGGGTAAGAGTTGAGCTATGGGAAAGAGGATGTTTTGTATGTAATGGCTTGGCTGGTTTGTGGTCCTCTGCTATGCAGCCATAGGGACTGTTCTCTTTTTACTTCTTTTGGGCACCCCAGGAACAAGCTGTGACCAGGAGAGTTAGCAGCAGAGTTGTAAGGACACGTGCTTCAGAGTCTCTTCTATATCTGCCCTGTCCCTGACTGAGTGTCAGCAAAGGATGATGCTCCCTGGTCTCCCTCACCACTTCCCGCTCCCTTTCTTCTCCCGTGGTGTACATGGCCCTGCTCCCATGTCTCTTGTACCAGGCAGCCTGGCTTAGAGTAGAGGCAGGACATGTGTCCATTCATTTACAAGCTCAGACTACCCTCAGCTAGCCCTCTGCCACCACCCCACTAGTTGGTGAGGAAGGAACAAGCGGGTCCCACCTGTGCCCTGTTCTTCCATGTCCTCAGTGCTCTCCTCAAAATGGTTTCAAGCATCTGGAACAGGGCTCAGTGTTATAGGAGCGAGACAGTACCCCATCCCTGGGGCTCCTTTTCTTTCCTCCTCCTGTGCTTCTTGTAGGCTAATAGGGCCAGGAGACAGATCTCAAACCCTGCTCACAGTCACCCATTCTGCTGAGCAGTCTCATGCTCCCTGGGGTGGTTTGACCCTGGGCACAGTCTAGGGTTAACATGGGCCAGGAAGGGCTTTGGGTAAACAGCTTGGATGTGGCCACCATGGGTGGTGGAAGAAGAAATCAGCTGCATGGACATAAACCATTCTGAGCCAGCTGGCCTCTGGTCCAGAGCTTGGTCACTGATTCATCTGGTTTATTAGTAGAGGGAGAGCTGCCTAAAGTCAGACACATTTGATAAGGTCAAGAAGACAGAGATGGTAAGGGAGGGAAAGGGCTCAGTAAAAAGTTGCTAAGGGCTCTACCTGTCCTTTTGCTGGCCTCTGTACAAATACCTGAGTGATTTTAGTGGGTGGCAATGAGGTAAAAAGGACATCCAGTGGACCCACTCTGCAATTATCTTTCATAATTTCTCATACTGCCCTGGTGCAACCCACAGGAGTCTGACAGGACCACCCCTCAGCTCTACACATTATACTTTGGATGTTTCTTGCCCGAAGCAGACCGTGCACTGTTGCCGTCACACAAGGCATGGCTCTGTATTCCCACAGGAGCATCTCTACTGAATTCACCGCCCTGTGACAGGAGATGAGGCTTCCTTATGTAGATTAGATTTGGCTGAAATGTCAAATGCTCACAAGTGTCCTCACTTTCCCCACTGGGGAAGTAAGCAGCCAGGCCTTTCTCATGTTTGTGTTATAAAAGCAGGAAGCTGTTTAATGAAAGTAGGTCCATGATTACAGCATTCCCAACATTTTACCTGGTCTCACAAGACAGACATAACTCTTACCAGAAAGAATTCCCAAAGAATGACTGAATACACACATGAGACTGAAGGAAATATAACTGTGAGTTTCTCCTTCTAGATGTCATACTCTGAAGACAAACTCCAGGAGCACAGGTTCCTTGGGGACAGCCTTATCCAGTGGCTGCCTGATATGATCCTGCACCACAATAACCCCTCACAAACAGACAGTGAACTGAAACTCTAAGAGTTCATGCTTGTTCCAGCAGTCTCCAGCACATCTCATGTAGGAGAGATTGAATTTCCACCTAGGCTGCTTGCTATGGCACCAATGGGACAGTCAGTGGCTGCACATCTAACCCAGGATGAGTAAAACATCACTGGCAGAACTGGTGGCCCAGCAGGAATGATGCTAAATTAATGCAAAAGACTTCATTTTATAATCACATTTGCTGGCATAAATCAGGAGTACCTTTATTGGTGAAAACAAGGTTACTCCACAACAAATCCTGTAGGGACATAACCAACGTTGTCCATGTAAAGTATTATTCCAGTTTTTTAAAGTATGATATTCCAGATTTTTAAAGTACAATAAGGATATGATGTGCTGCATGCCCATTGCATTGCAGGTTTGTTCACTTCAGTAGCAAAGACGTCTGTGGAAGAGCTCTTGACACTTCTAAGCCTGTGTGCAAATCACTATATACATCACAGATCAGCAAGAGAAAAAAAAAAAAACCAGGTCCTATTTCCCTCTGTAATTTGTCAAGTCACATTTTCATTTTTAAATTCTTCTCCAGATCTCCAACTTGGGGAAAAAAGCAAACCCTAGAGGTATTTTCTAAGCTTGATTAGTTTCACGTCTGTAGGTGACATCCACCTGCAAGCCTCCAGAAGCTGCCTCCTGGACTTAGATGCTACACAATGATGGAGGGAGGTAGGGCAGAATTTCTAATTACTGCTTGCCATTGCCTCTAACTATACATTTATCTGTCAAGGCTTTTTGACAAATTACAGGCAAGTGCATGGCCTGTCCTATCAACTGCAGAATAACAAATCTCATGATTCATCCCAAAGAAGGGATGCTCTCAGACCTGAAACCAGGCAGTACTCTGGCTTCCCATTGAGTTTGTGCTCTAAGTATTAAATAGAATTGTGTCTATTTAAATTGGTTCTTACTATAAGGAGGTGCATGGCCACTGAAGGGAGGAAAGCCATACAGGTTCATTTTCATAACTCCTTCCTACCCAGCTATGGGAGATCCCTTGGAAGAAAAAGATAAGAAAGTAATTGTTTTCTTCTACAAAGAACATGACAATGACTAGGTGGCTTTAACCATGTAGAAGTTATTTTAAAAGGATCATATCACAGTCTTCTATATTAAAATATTAACAATGGTTTTATCTCCTCTGATCCTCAGAAGCCTCCATCATGGATTCTCATGCTATAATGACACAGAAAACCTTGTAATACTTTAAAATATTATTTGGCACAGCTGAACTCCCTTTCAAACAGGTTTTTAAAGCTATGCAAGAGAGAGATGCCATTGCCTTGTCTCAATCATATACATCAAGGGCAGAACAGTGGATTGAATCAGCTGCTACTCTCCTTATACTAGATTATGTCTCTTTGTGATGCAAAATCTAGAAAGTGCAATGCATGAAGAGATTAAGAATTAAGTGGGATCACACTTCATATGGTTGTGTTTTCTGAGGCCATCTGGTTAACAGCATGTATTAAGAGAGCAAAACAGCTGCTCTAAGTATAGCAGTAAGGTTGATGAATGTGAATTAAAACCACCAAGAGTTTAGCATTTGATGATATCAGCCTGGAGAGACACTACACATGACCTGGTAAACAACTTAATGTCATCACCCGAAATATTCTCCATGTACTGACTTGTAGAATTGGATCTTTTATATAGTGTCTTATGGTTTTGTCCGGGCCATCTGGAATACAAGCTGCCAAAAGCTATAAGACATTTGCTGCTAGCTTGCTTCTATACAGAGTTGTGGGGTTTTTTTCTAAAGGACAAGAGAAATGCAAATAACAAGGTGTCAAAATATTGGAGAAGAATTTCATTAAAACTTCACCCTGGAAACGGGTGGCCTTTTTTTTCCTAAACCTTAACAGATTGAAGTACACATTATGGACCAAGAAGACTGTCTTGTCATTTCTCTTCATTGTAAGCAAATTTATCCTTCTTTTATCTGTATTATCCTTCCTCACCATAAGCTTCTGGAGGACAACACACAGCATTTTGCCTGCTGAACACACACACAGAGTAGAATACTGAAAAGAGTGAATACTGAAAGAGTGGTTAGGCATTTGAACAGGCTGCGCTTGGAGGTGGTGGAGTCACCAACCCTGGAGGTGTTCAAAAAAATGTATAGGCGTGGCACTTTGTGACATGGTTTAGTGGTTGATAATGTTAGCTAGTTGGTTGGACTTGATCTTGGAGGTCTCTTCCAACCTTAATGATTCTGTGATTCTGTGAGAAGTGCAATTCAGTCAAGGGACTAAGCTCATGCTATCCTGAAGCATACTGAGGTAAGTTTTACACTTCAATTTAGGTGTGTTCAGAAATGTTTTGCTAAATCTTAGCTACAGTTCCCTTCTCCACTTCTCTGTTGCTTTTTATTTCTTCTGAATTACAGACCTCACAAAGGCACGAGAACAGATGGTAAGTACCTGATGCAGACTGAAAAGTCATTATTACCAGTTGTGAAGCACAGCTTCATAACTGCTTACCTAGAGCTAGCAACAGAACAGAGTTGGCTGAGGTTGGGACTCTGTTGGTCCATCTGCCTTTCCACCTGACTGGAGCTGTGGTTTTGTATGTGGCTGTCCTGGAGTTTGAGGGAAACTAGGACATGGAAGCCTGTGTGCATTAGTGTTGACACAACAGATGATGTTGACGTTTTGCTTTGTTGATTTCTCTTTTCTTTTCTTTTCTTTTCTTTTCTTTTCTTTTCTTTTCTTTTCTTTTCTTTTCTTTTCTTTTCTTTCCTTTCC
>JANHGN010022793.1:27436-44183 GCA_024605025.1 Megaceryle maxima | reverse complement strand
AGAGAAGAGAAGAGAAGAGAAGAGAAGAGAAGAGAAGAGAAGAGAAGAGAAGAGAAGAGAAGAGAAGAGAAAAGAGAGAAGAGGATTGATGTTGAATATATACTTAGGGAAGATTTTTACACAAGGTATGATTTGCTTCTAAAGAGATGGGTAGATTTGCTGTCTTGATGTGCTGTAAAGTCCAACCTCACTCCCCTCCTGCAGTGGGAGCCACTCCAACTGAAAATTCCCCTCTCTATATCCCAGGCACTGATGTCTGAAAACTACCAGTGAACCTAGTGGTAAGAGGCCACCAGAAATCCTGGTGCTCTTCAGGTACAGCAGCTGCCCCAGCCCCCTCCCCATCTGCACTGGGCTTTCTCTTGTAAGTCTGGTCATGACATGCTGTGAGAAACACATTAGTGACTGATCAGTCTGTTGGCTCAAAATGTTTGAAACAACTTCCTTGGCAGCTAGACAGGAATATAAGGGGAATATGAAGGAGGTATTGGATTTCACCCCCACAGAGGTACCACTCCATGTATTGCTCATGAGATGCAATAGCCCTATAGGGCTTTGCAGCACCTTTCCCCATCTCATGACTGCATCCCACTTAGGAAACACATATTGGTGATCAAAGCGAAATAAGACTCAGACTGATTGGAAAAGACCAGGTAGAGGGACAGATCTGGCAATGGCTGATGGACAGCATGCTTTGTCTCTGTATTATTTAAAACTTTAACTTTTTTTTTGAATTTGTAAATGTGCAGTTTGGAAAAGATTCATAAATCATGGTGATGGAAGTGGAAGAAGCTGACTATAAAGGGTATAGTTATTCCTAACAGGATATTTCTCCATCGCTGATGCAGGTGGGAATTTGGAGCTGCTGTGACTCATCAATTTTCCTGTTCATGGTGTCAGGTATGAGTGTCACTCTGTATTCAGAGATATCCTTAGCAGGGATGATAAAAAAAACCCCATGAAGTGCAGCAACAAGTCAAGCAAGAACAAAGTCCTAAACCACTGAAATGTAGGAAAGGAGCTGCTAAAATAAATAAAATTAACACTAAACCTTCTGGGACAAATTGCCACTGAGTTAATTTGGTGGTAGCAGTGTGGAAACTGGGAATTCAAGCTGAATTTTTTCATTGACCTCAGTCCTTTAGAAGTAGAAATCTATTAAAATGTAATGGGATTTTGGAAACTAATATGCATAGGCTCCTTTTAAATCCCAACCATTGTGCACAAACTAGATGCATTTTAACAAACGGGGCATTATTTGTAGCAGATGTAAGTCAGAAAAAGTGTAGTAGAAATGAATATCTAAAGTACAGCAGTTGTCCTCTGAGGTATGTAAGTACCACCATATTTGCACTGGTTACATGATTATGATTCTATTCTATGCAACAATTTTAAAGGTGTATCCCTTACTTGTTCTTTAACATTCTCAATTAAAGGGATGCATAAATGAAGATGCAAAATCTACATGACTGTGTGGTAAATATATCAAGGAAGAACATCTGGGTTTGTTCTACATTTTTGAGGTATCTAGCCCATAAGGAGCTTTATTAGGATAAGATTAAGAATTTGGAGATTACCACAACACATAAAATATAGCTGAGGACTTTTGAAGCCTATTTGTACGTTCAACTTTGCCTAGAGTCCTGTCTCCAAAACTTTTCCCAAGCCATTTCTACAGAAGTTCTGTAAGGCATGAAAAACCACTAGACTTCAGGACATGCTGCAGGTAGTAATTATCCACCAAGGCAATGAAAACCACTAGGGAGACATCATTCCTTCCTGGTTACACCAACAGCCTAAGGGCTTCAGCCTTATAAAACCAGTTATTAGCAGCTGAACAGGAATAGAGTAACATCAGTGTGAAATCAGGGAAATGGGAAAATGTGACCCATGACAGATATCTTATCCACTCTGCAGGTTTATGTCTGTCTTCTGCACTAGTGAGACAGCTGGCATATGAAAATACACCTGTATACGTGGCCCAAGAAACAGAACAAGTAGCCTCAAGAAGTCTGCAGTGATGAGTTGCTTGCTTCTTTGGACCCAGCAACATGATACTGGGTGACTATATTGATTTAATTTGAATGCTATATAACCCATCAATGCCAACCACAGCTAGGGATGTTAGACTCATTTCCAGCACACTAGGCACCACTCCATACTGGAAGCTGGTTTTTACCTTTGCAGCCACATCCACATCTTTACACAGCCGTTCCTTCACACACATCTGGTATGATCTCATCACACTTGGCAGCAAAGGGCAGGGTTACTCTTGGGGAATTCATATGGAAAAATAAAATTCATTTAGGTCAGAAGGTCATTATACATTGACTAACAATGCAGTGCCATATGCCCTAGAGTATATAGATGCACTACAGACGTTTGTCCCAGTTTGAGTTAGAACAGAACTAATTCTGTTCAGTGATTTTACTTTTCAGCTCAGTTCTTCTAACTGCAGTGTCTGAAGTTAGCAGCCTGTTTTCCCAGGCAGTGTCTGCTGCTGGCAGTGATAACACCCCATGTTTAGAGTCAGTACCAAGGATTAGTGTGCAGACCAAGGCCACTGCTGGATCTTGTGTACCACATTAGGGGGTGCAGAAAAAAAAGGTTGCACCTGTGAGGAGGAGCAGACAGGGCAGGTCACCCTACACTTTTTTTTTAATGAGAATCACCAATATAATTTGGTTTTCTTCCTATTCCATTAATTCTTTAAAAAGAAAAGACTGTAGATTGGCAAAACTCAAATGCCTCTGCAGTCCAAGGGTAATGTATTTAGCAGACAGTATTGGATAAATCAATTTCATTAGCAGATTTTTCATCCACAGTGAAAACTAGAAGAGTGCATACTTCTGCATGTCCATGACTCCAGTGTATATACTGTTTTATGAATTACCAGTGTCAGATTTATACAAATAAAATTAAAGAGCTAGATTCTATTGCAGCCCCTTATATGTTAATATGCTAGACTGTGGTACTAATTCAGCCTTTGGAGGAGGCTCTGTAGAATGATGTGATAGTGGCAGCAGAGGATTTGCATAGGAGTTGATTACTGTTGACTGTTATTATCCTAGTCGCTATCTCTGTCATTCTTGCAAGCACTTATAGCTTCAGAAGGGCCCCTTTTCTCACTTCTTTACATCAAAAAAGCCTACAAACGAACAATTTGTAAAATTGTGTAGAGCAGCTCTGGTACCTGCAGGAAAGGGGTCAGATGTACTGCAGAGGGGGAACACAGAGTGTACTTCTCAGACATGCACAGCTGCCTGTGGACCCTGACATACCACCTTGTTCACTCAAGTACAGGGGCCCAGGGTGATGGTCTGTGGTAACCCTTTCAACACAGGCACTTAACTACCATAACATCAAACAATTACATCAGTAGGAAACTATTTTACAGCTATACTTCTTTTTTCCCTCTGCTATTTGCCCTGTCTGGTTGTGCCATGTGTTCTGGTTATGATCAAGATGAAACAGGATGATTACAGGAATACAAATGCATTAGGACATACAGTCAGATGGAATTGTTCTTTCATGCTCTTTTATGAATAGCTGTTGAGCAGTCAGGGGAAAGTGAATATAAGCCCTTGATACAGTTCATTGCTTTCTGCATGAGTTGTGTGAAACTTACACTCTCAATGCAGTTATCTGACTGAAGCTTTTTACACCTCCTGTCCCTTTTTCAAGTGATAGACTGGCAAGCAAAGGCAGTGCCATATATTAGAGTGGCCACAGAACAGGCACCTGTGTGATGTATTGCAGCGTTATTGAGCAGTTAATGCTATGCTGCACCTTGTACTACATATCAGCTCTGCAATGAGTAGCGTAGATCACAAGACAGTGCAAGATGGTTCTCTTTCCCAGTGATATAATTAGATCCTTTGCTCATCTGTCACACCAAAGTGCTGTAGCAACAGCCACTCGGCCATCTGTGACAGCACTCTGCCTGCTTCTCCATCAGGGACACTGACATTTCCACATGTAGCAGTGTGCCCTGGTAGTAGGAGTTCAGACCTATGGCTTAGGACTGCATCACTTTGGCTCCTATACACTCATCATCAGAGATGCTGTCTCCAATTGTGACAGTGGCAAGGGGCAGAGACAGCAAGGATAAAGATGTACAGAAGCATTTTCTTTGCGTATCTCATTCTTCTTCCTATATCTTTTGTGTCTTGCCATCTCTTTTAGTGTGTTTTTCTTATTCTGGATGCTCCCTGGGGGCATGGATCTGTCATTATTTAGCTTCCCTTGTGCCATTTAGAGCTTCAATAAATCCCAAAGAAGGTCATTGTCATCAGCATATTGCAGTACAAACATCACAGAGAAATAGGGTCTGCCCCTATAGGGAGGAGACATCCTGAGCCTCTGAGACAAGAACTCAGAGAGCTTAATTTGCCTCTGGTGTCAATCCTACAAACTCCCAAGTCCAAGGCATTGCATTTATGTTTTATTTTGCTATTCCATAGCAATCCACCACAAGGACAGAAAACACTGTGTCATGTAGCAGGGATGTTTGACCTAAATTTATGATGGATAGACTACAAAAGTGAAAGTGGAGAGAATGTTTCCCTTGAGTCCCATCATGAAAGGGCCTTAAGTGTTTGTAGCTGTTTCAGCCTCTCCAGCAGCTGATGCAGGCAAAGCAGCTGCAGCTGTAAGTTGTGGCAATTGATGCTTGCACAGTGGGAGCTGGGGACCTGTGACACCTCCATCTTCATATCCTCCAGCACCTTAGATGACCTGTACTCTCCTCAGTTTTCCCTTCACAATATTTCAGTCATCTCTATCCACACAAACAGTGCAGCAGGCTTTTTTCTGCTGCACTCTCTCGCAGTGCTCTAAAATAATTTGAGCTAGGTGTTTCCAGAAACAAGAAGCAGGGAAATCCCATGGATATTAGGCCTTTTTGCAGGCAGATGGAAGATGAATATATTACTGAGCTCCTGTGGTCTGCATTCAGCCACATCAGCTGGAAAAGTTGAGCCACATCTGAGTTAGATGAGGCTCTCCTGTCTGATATCTGTCATAGAAATAATGTCTTCAGCTGATGCCTTGACACTTGGAGACAAAATGAATAGTACCAAATGTCTCCAGAAAAGACAGTTCTTAAGTAAGAAGCTCCAAGTTTTCACTCTGTGTGATATGTTTGAATACCTCATTTTCTCATACTAAGATCTCATTTTCACATGCCAGACTTGTGAGTGAAACAGTTGTTAATGTGCTCAGCCCTGAAGCAGCTCACCTGCTCTTCTCTTGGTGAGGTGAAGCATTGCTCTTTCTAGGGGAGAAGAACCAATAGGGCAGGGGAAGAGACTGTTAGAGATCTTGTAAAAACTTTGCATGTTTATCAGCCTTCAGCTGGATCTTCTCGGTGTTCTCCAGGCACGACCTCCCCTGCCTGGATCTCATCTCTTTTGTGATGCTTCTATTCTTGTGTTTTATTATTACTCCAGAGTTTCAGGAGGCCATGTGTTCTAATACACCATCAGAGCAAGGCCAGCTTTGAAAGTTAGATCAGCATGTATATAGCCTAGTTGTGAATATCTTCTATGATGAAGACTCCACAAATTCTCTGGGCAACCCGATACAGTGTTTGACAAGCTTGCATGAGAAACTTTCCTCCTAATACCTAGTGTTACTGGTGTTACACTACCACAGCTCAATATATACATTGGGCTTTTTGTTGACCCTCTCTTTTCCCATCTACAGGTTCAAGGTAACGATGAATGATTGCCTTTACCTGGGTGTCTCATTTGCTTCACCCCTCTTCTTATTCACTTGTATCTACATGGGACTACTTTTAAGTCACCATAGCTAGTAAGAGTAGGTCAGTTTTAACCAAAGATGTGGATGGGACAGGTTGCTAATAGAATCACAGAATAACTCAGACTGGGAAGGACCTCAGTAGGTCTCTGCTCCAAAGTCCTGGTCATAACAGGTAAGCTCTGAGGTCAGATCAGGCTGCTCAGGGCTTCATCCAGTCCAGTCTTGAAAACCTCCAAAGTCAGAATTCACAGACTCTCTGGGACACCTTTGCCTCTGTCTGATTGTCCTCATGGAGAAAAAGTGTCTCCTTATACCCAGGCTGAAACTCTTGTGTTTCAACATATCCTTTGTGTCTTTCTTCCTGCCCAGCCTCACTCTGAAGAGCCTGTCTCAGTCTCCTCAATGACCTTCCCACAGATATTAGGGGCTGCTACTAGGTGCCCCAAAGCCATCTTTGATACAGGCTAAACAAGTTTATCTCCCCCAGCTTCTCCTTATAGGGCAGGTCCTGCAGCGCCACCATCTCCTCTGAACTCACTCCAGTTTATTAATGTCCTTTTACTACTGGGAGGGGACAAACCCATTTGCAGTGTCTAGCTGTGGTCTACTGAGTGTCAAGCAGAGGAGATAAGAACTCCCCTTATTCTCTGTCTCTGTACCAGTTCATTCACCTGTTGGCTGTCATGGCTGTCAGGACTCACTGCTGGCCTATGTCTGCCTATTGCTGCCCACCAGGGCCACCTGTGTTGTTGCAGAGGGTCCTTTCATCCCAAGTGCAGGGCTTTGCATTTGACCTTGTCAAATTTCATGAGGTCCCTGTTGGCCCATTCCTCCAGTGAGTCTAGGTCTACCTGAATGATAGCCCTGTCCTTGAACATAATAATAAATGGTCTCCCCAATTTTATGTCATCTGGAAAATTGATGAACAAGCCTTCTGTCACCTCCTCCAGAGCACTGGTAAAGATATTAAGACAAGACTAGAGAGATGATGTAGGAGAGGACTTAACAGCTCATTGTAAAGGTTGAGGGCACCCCTACTGCCCTCCAGAGGTTTGCAAGAAGCCACTGTTCATTACTAGATTATCATCACATAATGCTTAGCCACACACTTGTGAGGTTTTGGCAGTTCGTTCTTTTGTCTTAGAAAATAATTATTCCACCTGTTCCTGTTTTCTGTGGCACATGTCCTCACTCTGCTGCCTGGCATCACTAGACATGGGGCTGGGCTGCAGGGGCCTCATCGCTGCCCTTTATCACCTTCCCTGTGAACCAGGCAGCTTCTTCCACCTGGTGTTCTCTGCCTCAAAGCAGCAGAGATCTTTACTGGTTTTGGATCACAAGAAGCCAGGACAGTTTAGGGACAAAATGGCATTGAGATCGAGATTTGAGGGTAGAGATGTGGACATGATCGGTTTTGGGGGGGAAAGGTTGGGGACCAGACTTTGATCCCATCCCTTCCACAGACAGAAACGGACAGGCTTGCTGCCTGCTGATAACCACAACCATTCCCTTGTATTGCTCATCCTTTTCACCACCCAGAAACAGCAGCAGTGGGAAAAGGGGCAAGCCACGTCCCTTACCCACTGCTGGAGATTAAAAGAAAATTGACTTGGAATTTACTTTTTTATACTTTTCAGTGTGTGATGTGAAAAAGGATATTCTTTACTGATAATTCTGATCTTTCAGTGCAGAAAAAATATATAATCTCCAGTCAAATATGGAAAATAAAGTCAATGTTTTATCTGCAGCCTGCTGCAATTTTAGCTGAGTGAAGATAACGTGCTATAATTTGGAATCATTGATTGCAATCTTGTTCACCACAAAGTATCATCGCTGTGCTCAATTTTTCCACATTCACATTTAAGCTGACACAGCTCTAGTGAAATGTTAATGTTGTCTAATCAGTAGCATAGAGCAGTTAGGAGGCCTGTGGGGTTTTTTGAGTGTGTATAGTCAGTACACCAATGTAGTTGCATCAGTGGAAAACCCCAGCAAATGTATTTCTTGATTGGTATAATTCA
Source organism: Megaceryle maxima (assembly GCA_024605025.1). Classification (NCBI taxonomy): domain Eukaryota; kingdom Metazoa; phylum Chordata; class Aves; order Coraciiformes; family Cerylidae; genus Megaceryle; species Megaceryle maxima. Next base: position 36,399 of record JANHGN010022793.1, on the reverse strand, counting down.
GCAGGCACAGTGCACAGAGAAGAAGGCTTGTGAGGCTGCTGCTAGATGGAAAATAAATCATTTGTTTGAGAAAACTTTAGTCCTACAGTAGAAAAAAGGTGATATGATGTGTAACCAAAAAATTACTAGAAAAATTGTTCTAGAGCTCAGATAACAGCTTACTAGAAAAAGTCCTTTAGACAGACAATGAAATGTATGTGCCAAAATCAATTAGGACCTTATGAAAATTTAATCAAAGCTTATGGTAAATAATTCCACCCTAGATAAAGCTAAATTTAATTTTTTTTTTTACTTTTATTCATTTGAAATGAAGTGATTACTGCACAGAGCAGAAACTTCATTGTCATAAATTAATCTAAGCACAGTCCAGGGATCAGTTTGGGGTAAGCTCTTTGCTTCTTGTTAGGATTCCTGGTCCTGCTCCAGCAAGCAGCTCAGCATTTTAACAAGTCCCTTCCAGTCTAATATGTGTATTGCCCTCAGAGGAGGGACTGGACCTCAGGTCTCTCTCTGTACAAGCAAGTGCCAAATCCCTGGCTAAAATACTAGATTTTGGATTAGCAGATCCCTCATTTCTCTCCAAAGGGCAGAATAAGTTTAGCCAAAGGACTGGAGGGGCTCTTCCCCACTGGCTTTCCTATACCATGGCAGCTTGGGCGTTCCCGATGCCAAGGATGGAGAAGTCTGCAGAGTATTCTGATTATTCCTCTCTACTCCACTCTCATGAGACCCGACCTGGAGTACTGCGTCCAGTTCTGCAGCCCCTGTTACAAAAAAGATATGGAAGTGCTGGAACATGTCCAGAAAAGGGCCATGAGGATGATCAGAGGGCTGGAGCACCTCTCCTGTGAGGACAGGCTGAGAGAGTTGGGGTTGTTCAGTCTGAAGAAGAAAAGGCTCCAAGGAAACCCTATTGTGGCCTTCCAGTATCTTAAGGGGGCCTACAAGAAAGCTGGTGAGGGGCTTTTTAGGATGTCGGGTAGTGGTAGGACTAGAGAGAATGAAACAGGAAGAATTTCTTCACAATGAGGGTGGTGATACAGTGGAACAGGTTGCCCAGAGAGGTGGTGGAAGCCCCATCCCTGGAAGGTTTTAAGGCCAGGATGGATGGGGCTCTGATCAACCTGATCTACTGGGAGGTATCCCTGCCCATGACAGGGGGGTTGGAACTAGATGATCTTTAAAGGTCCCTTCCAACCCTGACAATTCTATGATTCTATGATTTTATTTCACATAAGTCCTTTTTTATGCAACAGTGACTGTTCTTTCTTCCTCAGACACCTATGTGAAAACCTGAAGGCATCCAGGTGTATTTTCTGCATAAATACAGTAAAACTTACGAGGGACTCACATTTTCAGATGGTGGAGTCCACACAAGTACCTTAGGCTCTTTTGGAACCAAGCAGGTCTGTTAACTCTGTACAGACAGTCATTGCATTACTCACACCTGTCCATTCCTATGCCAGTTGTGGATTGCCATGCCTAAACATATGTTTATGGGGAAGAATTCAAAGACATGACCTATGCATGTGGCATGTGTGGCATGTGTGTCTGTGCATAGACTGCAATATTTGCTTTGCACACGAATGATCAGACTCAGCACAGAGATAACTGGGTGAAAGTGGTCAGTGTTCTGGCTGTTTCTGGAGCTAAGGCTCTAGATTTTATAATTTTCTTATATATAGGGGATGTATTTTTACTTTATAAGTGTAAAGTTTATCAGTATTCTTTCAAGTATTCACTGGGACTGTAAACATAATCAATTAACTGGGCATTGATATAGAAGGTAGCGGCTTGACTTGGAATGCAAAATATCAGAACATCCATGTGATTAATGAAGCAGTTGAGAGACACAAGTGATTCCACATTAGTGGAACAGGTGTTTGGTGTAAGCAAGCAAGAGGAGTGTTGTTTCAGAGTAAAGTCAATGAGACTGCAGAAGATCCTCCCAGCACAGAGCTGCAGGAATGTACTGCCACTGGTAAAAGTCAGATAGATTCAGTTACTGTCATAATTTCCTGCAAATAAAACACCTACTTGCAAAAAATAAACAAGCAAATGCTAAATTTAATATAGTATGAATGAATACACCAACAAATATCAACGCCTCAGCTAACCCATTATATTTATGTTTATAAAAATGACTAAAAGATCTAAGAAATCTTCACATTTCACACCGATGTCTCTCTTTCCACCCCCCCTTATGTGCTTGGGACTTTTCAACCTGGACAGGAACAGAGTGGAACATCCTCACAGCAGCTGTAAGTGCTAAGTGTCTGAACAAGGGGACCCATTTCTGTCACAGGTGCCCAAGTTGGGGGTACATGTCCTTGCCTACATCACAACAAGCCCTGGACATGTGACTTTCAGGGAACACATTTGAGTTTCTCCAAAACCTCTGCTTTGTGCAATTCAAGCTGCCCCACAAGAAGCACAGCACGCCAGCAAAATCATCCAAACTCAAGATCCATCCTTTCACCAGGGGACCAGAAGAAACAACAAGCCTGGGATGGGACAGGCCACCTTCTGCCCAGGCACCCCTGGGTGCCACTGCTTCAGAAGCAGGAAATGAAGATCCATGTTAATCTTAAATGGAGATGCAACCTGTCTTCAATGAGAGCTTTTGATCCACTGCTCCTTTGGGAGTGAACTAAATTGTACCTTCAAAGGCAGCTATAATTCTGCATACAGGGGTTTATGCTACTCCATTCAGAAGTAAATTCAGATGAGCTTTCCTGGGAATTTAAATAGATGAATCCCTATTCATATCTGTGAGAGCAGAACTAGCCTATTTCAAACCTTCTTATGTGCAGTGACTGGGTGATATCCAATAGTCTTTTGCTACCTTCAGACATTGCCTTGCTGCTATTTATGGCACATTGATATTATATTACACCAGGGGATGCCACCCTACCTATTTCACATTTGCAACACAAAATATCAAGCAGGGAAATTAATATGCAGGAAGTCCAGGCAACAGACTCCTGTTGGCATATAACACATATTTGTCCTTCTGCCAGTGAAAACCTTTGCACAGGGATTTGAATTCCCCTGGGCTGATGATGAATGGCTCTGTGAATTTGGCTTGGTCCCTTCCCTTCCTCAGTGTTGATAAAGGTGAAGAGAAGAAAAGGAAGGAAATTAAAACCTTTCTCCTCAAGAGATTTGGTTAACCTCATCCATCTGGAACATTTTCATTATCAGTGAGAATAACAAGAAGAACAGATGAACTGCACAGGAAGGTATTAGCACATTTCTTCACTCCTACTCCCCTGAGAACAAAGCCCTTTCTGCATACCCATCTTATATTTATATTTCTCCTCCCCTTTTCCCCTTGTTTTCTGAATATCTCCAGATAACACAACTTGTCTCCTTTTCTGTACTCTGAAGTTCTTAATGTGTGATGAATAATGTCCCTTTCTCTCCTTCAAACCAACCTGAAAATCTTCCTCCTTGCCATAAGTCCTCTCCCAAAACCACCCACTTGACCTGTATTTTCAGTCCCTTCTTGGCATCCCATGGGGCAGTTATTACCCCTGTATCTAAAAGGAACGTTTCTTACAGTCTTACTTCTTTATTTTGAGAAAGGTCAGGCTGTCCCCTTCAGCAGCATCTCAGTATCCCGGTGCTTCTCTCACATCTTTGCATAGCAAACTAGCGGTCCACTAGCTCTGGAAAAATGGCCATCTGACCTGCTTGTTGCTTTCTTGAGTCTCAAAGGCAAAGTCAGCACTTAGGTTTGTCTTTGGTGTGCCAGGTAAGGGTCTCAGTGTGCTAAAAGTCTTCAAAAAAGAGGATGCTTGTTCTGGTCACCCTTTTTGAGGATGAGGATTTACCCTCAGTCCTGCTGAGTTTCCTCTACAAGTTGTGCTTCCTGAATCTACAGTTTTCCTGGAACTGGAACTATGTCAGGGAAAATCTACAGGAAGACACTGAAAAAATGTCTTGGGTTTTATCAGACCTGCATTCCCATGATGTCTCATCCTGTACCAGAACAGGGACATACTTGCTACAGTTTTGTTGGGCTTCATCTTGTTCTCAGCTACTCCGAGTCCTGAGTCCTTCCCCAGCAGCACAGCTCTACAGCTACATTTTGGGAGTGTGGTTTGAATGGTTAAAGCAGCCAAATGGATGTCCAGGAATATGCCTCATACTCCTGACTCTCTCTGTGCTGTGTCCCCACATTCTATATCTATCTTCTGTGAGGCAGGGGAAGGCAGTTCCCCCTGAGAACTTCCTAATATTTGCAGAATGCTTTGTGAACCCCATATGAGAAGATCCCTAAACACAGCCACAAGCTGACGTCATGCCAAAGAGGATCAACTAAAAGTTTCAAAGCCTGGAAATAGCTTGCTTGGACCTTTGTTTACCTTTTGAAAGTTCAGAAACAAGACAGCATCCCAAAGCACTTCAGGAACACTGTGAGGGAAGGAACTTGAAGCCTCAGAGATATGATACTGTCCAAAAAAGATCTTTTTTTTCTTTTTTTTCCTTTAAAGTACAAGCAGATGAAAGGGGCTCTTATTAAAAAATAAGCACGTTTGTGGATTTGTGTCAAATGTTGAAGTAGCAGTGGAATGCTAAAGCTTCTACAAATGCTGCCAGTGTTCTTGCACCAATAACTGCCCTTTTCATATACATGAGACCTGAAAAAATTTGTTTTCTTCTAAAATTACCATGTGATATGCAAATGTGTCTATGTGCTCCGTATTATCACAGGCTTACTAGGTTTAGTCCTGGAGTTACTAATAGGCCTGTTTGTAGGACATTGAAGACATGTGCAGTTGACCTGTCAGAGTACAAGGAAAATCTGATTAAACAAGTAAAATAAATGCATTGTGACTGCAAAGGAGCTCTGCTGGCACAATGGCTCTACAGAGCCCTGTGGCAGCTCCTGGACTCAGTTTTACTGTCCAGCAGTGGGGCCAAATGACTTCATGGTACTTGGCCCACAGGTCTAGTCTCTTCTGCTCTGGAAACCTGAGGTCCTACAGCTCCCAAAGTTGGCAGACCCAATGCAGTTTGCAGCTGAGCCACTGCTCTGCTACTTCACCATGCAGGACAGCATGAAGCCAGCCTTCCTAAGAGGAATTTCATAGAGTAATTTGCCTTCATCTCCCAAGGGTCAGGGTGGCACTGTGCGCAACACTGCAATCACCAAGGTTCACGCAGAGTTGAGATGCAGTGGAGCCCTTGCATCATCCAGGGGATAGCCCTAAAGCTGAGACAGCTTAATCCAACACTTGCTGGAGGAGGAGGAGGAGGAGGAGGAGGAGGAGGAGAAAGGCTTCAGCAGAAGCATATGGGCTCCCTACGCAAGCAGCTTTTGCTAACAATGCCATTTGTTCTCCTGAGACGTGGAGGCCTCCTTCTTCTTGTCCTATACAAACATATAGCAAAGTGTAAATTTTATAAGCAACTGAAAACCAATTTTTATAATGGTAAGAGTCTGATAGCTTTATCAACAGCTGCTTCTGTGCCTCCAGCAGTGCATGCACATAGCCTGCCATGTTAGGGACACTACAGTGATACATGAATTAGGAACAAAATTTCCCAGGAGCATTCAGCTGTGCTGGTATACATCATAGAGAAGAGATAGCTGTATTCGTTTTGGCTATGAACACACTTCTCAGAATGTGTAGAATAGCTGGCTTGAGTACAGCATTCACTGAAAATGAGAGCAGTTGATAAGCGTCCAAAATCTTAGCTAGATTGTGGGCAAAAATAATGGATCTAGTGGGACACCAGTATGAATTGTACGTTTCTTTCAGCTTCTGGAAGATGTGAATTTTTCTTTTTTTTTTAACTACAGCTTAAAAATTCTGTGAAATGGATTCAACACACTTGAAAAGTCTCAAGTGAGTGCAATGGGGATCAACAAAGCATTTCAGTATTAGCAATACGGAGACTCCAGGAGGATTTCTGCTGTAACTTTTCTAGATAAATCTGGAAATTCCCACTTGGCATTACTTATCCAGAATAAGTATAGTTTAGGATGGGTATGAGCTTCATGAGAGGTAGCCATTGCAAGACTTTAGAAAGAAAATTGTTTAACCTCTTGTATGAAATTAATAATGTCAAGATTAGACCTCTTCTTCCACATGCTTTGTGACAATGGTCTAACTCTCCAGATGAGCAATATTCATTGTCTTAGGAAGACATTGTCATTAGGAAGACTTGATGAGGAAGGTTACTTGTGCAAGAGGCTAGGGGATCTAGCAGATAGGGGTGGACAGGATGGTAGCAAGTGGCTTTCAGCAGAAAGCACCAGAAAACTAACAAGAATCAGTAGCTTGGATGCTGGACTTCATGAAATATGAGAGTGAGGGGAACTATGTACAATGGCAAGCATCTGGGCTGGAAAACAAGTCAGTTACTGGAGCTATCAAACGAAGAAGTTTGGAAGTCAAAGTAAGAAAAGGAAAGCATAAGCTTCTTTCAACAAAATTCTTATTTTGAGAGGTGTGATGACAGGCAGACATGCAGTGAAAATAACAGTGCCAATTAGGTTGAAAGTCAATTGGAAGAGACTTGTTGAGCATATTAAAGACTGTTAATTTTTTTTAAGTTTCAGTAGGAAAACTAGACAGGAGGTGGACAGTAATTAATGTAAATTGCAAGGAAAAACCCAGGAAATCAAATGTTAACAGCCTCCACAATGAAACAAAATGAGTTAATCATAATTATCATTATTACAATGTGTATCAGGGGAATTAATAATTGTTAGTTAATTGTCAACAGTGTCATTCTAACTTTCTCTAGTGCATTTGCATGTTTTCCACCTCTTATTTGGTCTCATTAATTTAAAGAGATGCTGTCAAATTGAAATCCAAGCTTTTTAAGAAGATAAATTAAAAGTGATTGATCTTCCCTTTCTGACAGTTATGACTTTACAGTTATGTACTGATATTTAAAAATCTTTTTTCTTCCTTACATACAAAAGTTGCAAAAGGAAAACTACTGTGAACACTGTCAGTTATTGAAAAATATGTCACCAAAGATTCAAAGTAAACAAACTGGAAAATCTATTTCTTTCTGGTCTCCTCCAGGACTCAAAATCTAGACACCTCAAATGAATACAGGACCTGATCAGAGCTGTTCTTTCAGATAAATTTCTTGCAGCATTACAGACAAGAATCAAAGCTTCAGCTATTTCTCATGTTTCTTAACAGAGCTGCATTTTACAGGAAAAGTTATCTGAGTTTCTTATCAATAGGCAATAGACCCTAGATAAATGCAGGGATTGATGTAGCAGATACCTTGTGTTAAATTTAAAGTGAAAATTGAACCTTCCTTAAGATTATGTTATGATTCTCGGAAATGATGCTACCAGTGATCGTTGAACCATTATTATTATTCCTTGTTGTAGAGATGGGCCCATTAAGTACAAGTTGTATGTAACTGATGCTCCACAACAGTCAGTCTGTTGTTTGTATTTGTCATGCTTTGCATCTGGTCACAGTTTTCATTTATATTGTTAGATTGTCCTTTTTATGCATGTACTTCATTACCTTGTGGAGACAAAATAAACTTTTTTTTAAGCTTTGTTCAATTTTGTAAGGCCACTCTGCAGCACAGAAATAGTTGTGGGTAAGTCCACACTCCAAGTTGTTCAAGGTTAAAAAAAACCCAACAAACCAATTCAACCCATATACTGTCTTAAATGTTTATAAATGCCATAAGAAGTATTACAAGACCTGAGGCTAGAGGTTGTATCACTTTATTAAGTGAGCTACTAGGCTAGGAAAAATTATACTGGTCTGTCTAATAAAAGATATTTATTTTACTTACATAGTGGTTTTTATTATGAAACAGTGGGTAGTTGCCAATGCCATCATGCCTGAAATGAGCATTGTGATACCAGGATGCTTGATCTGTCTGTGTCTGTCTGCTGGTCTGACCTTGCTGGTCAGGGAAAACACCCAACTTCTTCCATCCCAGACCCCTTGCTGCAATGCTGCCTGACCCTCACAGCACAGTCAGGAAAGAAGGTTTGGATGGCTGCCCTGCTCCAGCCACCATCTGCAAACACAAGGCTGCCCAGCATGTCCCCCACACAGCACCCATCATAGGATTTTCACATTCCATCATTCCTTTCCTGGTTCTTGACCCTCCATTTTGCTGCTTCCTGGACCACAGCCTCCTCCCAGTTGGTCAACCTGCTTCTGAAGCCCTTTTCTTCTTGTCACATGCATAGACAACTTGGTATTTTTGATTCATTTACCTGGGTAATCTTGCATGGCATTCTCTTAGTAATAAAAGGTTTTAAAGGTTTCTTTGATAGTGTCCTGAGACTAAGGATTTCTTTTGTGTCATATATTTATAGGGCCACAGGGATTCCTCGCATCTGGACCTACCCCTCCCATGACAGTTAGCACAGAGAAGTGATGTTGAGGCATGAGATGCATGAAGTGCATGAGGTAGAAACAAGAAAGGTATAACAGGAAAGACAAGAAACAAAAAATGTCTCTGTAGGGTGGTTTGGAAGGTGGGACAGCAGGTGAACATGTTGGAAGTCTTTGGGAGGAGATCAGTCTCACATCCAAAACTGGAGCTGAAAAAGATTGGCTGAAGTGGCTGGCTTGCTCCATTCTAGGCTGTCACCCCTTTGCTTGTCTGGGCTATATGGCAAACACATAGTTCTACCGAATATGGCCTGGTGACCCTCAGGGCTGTGCAGCCCTTTCATCATCATCAATTTCATCATCGATTTTATGAGCCTGGGGGAGGGATGACTCTCCACTGGTCAATGAAGACTGGGTGAAGGACAAGTTACATAAGTTGAATGTACGTAAGTCCATGGTCCCTGATGAGATGCACTCAGGAGTACTGAGTGAACTGGCTGATGTTGTCACCCTACCACTCTCCATCATTTTTGCAAAATGGGGCAAACGGGAGAGGTGCCGGAGGACTGGAGGAAAGCCAATGTCACTCCAGTCTTCAAAAAGGGCAGGAAGGAGATT
>JANHGN010022793.1:0-21916 GCA_024605025.1 Megaceryle maxima | reverse complement strand
CCCTTTTGGGGAGGGAGGGGGGTTAACAGAGAGCGTCTGTTAGGTCTAAGGGGCTGCCCTGACCCTAAACCGTGACACCATAGAAGTGCTTATATTGTAATGAGAAGCAATATTTGATCTTTTCTGAAAAGCTATTTCTTAAATTAATCACACAGACTTTTTGGTTACAAAATTTGGTTGCTGTTTGGCCAAGATGTAGGTATAGCCTTATTTTATTACTCATATATTACCTAAAGTAATTAAAATAGACTATAAAATCAACTATCTGAACTCATGTTAATCTAGATGGGAGCAAACAGATTAAATTGATAGTCATTTTTTCCAAGCAATTTGCAGGCTGGAACTAATTAATATAAAAATGATTACAAGAAATATAGTATAGTATTAACTTAGTAGCTTAGATTTGTTCAGGAGGCTAGTAAGTTATTAGTAGTTTCAGATAAGTTAACTGCTATGGTAATTTTTACAGTGACACAAATATATCACCTTTTCTCAGTATAATCATCTTCATTTCTATCTTTTATCCACACCCAGCAGTGGGTTTCAATGGAGCAATGTGCATCTTGCATCTAACAACAGCTATTTAATAAAGCATTCATTAGCATGCAGCTGTCAGCTCTTGTTCAAATTCACACCCTAAGATATGGTGACAGCCTTCAACTCTCTTTGGCTTCCACAGGATGTATAGATGTTTCACTGACTGCTCTGAGAAAGAGATGGTATTTCACTTGCAGTGCTTATAGCATCCTGACCAGTCCTGTAAAGTCAATCAACTTTCTGTCATTTGAGTTTGTGAGGGTTTGTCCATGGAGCCATACATATTTCAGTATGTTCTCTGGGAATTCCAATATAATTTGTTCCAGGATAAATTGCATGGTTTTTTGTTTGGGTTTTTTTTTTTCCCACCCCCCTCCTAAAAGTGTATGAGGAGATGCACTTGACATTTGCATTTTGGTTTTTCAGTGTGAAGCTGTAAATTAGTTCCAGAAGCCTTGCAGTTTGGGCACAGAGACTCGTGAACTCCTGTAAACCTTTTGATGTTGTCTGTGATTAAAAGACTATATAATAAATCGACCAACAAAGAAGATGTTAAAAAGCTGAAGCTGTGACAGCTTCTAAGAACAACCTCATCATCTGTATAAAAGTACAGGCTTGCATCAAACAGACATGTATTTCTTTGTTATAATTTCCCAGATTATCAGATTTTACCCAGGGAGCTCTACATGGTGGTATACCAAATACCCTCACCTTCTCTCATAACACCTGATGGAGATGAAAGAGAAAAAGTTTTTTCATATAAGCTGGAATTAATTTCTGTATCATAATGTTGTGGTCAAAACTGAGCAAACTCTCAAGCACTGTTGAATGTGTATTAGACATACCTGGGTGTAATGATGACTAATGATAATTTGGGAAATTATTTTTTATCCCTGTGTCTATCTTTAGAGGCCTAAATATAGTCTTATTTATTATCTTCTTCTGAAACAACTTAAAAATGACACCTTCAGAAAAGGCCAGAGGAGAATCCAGGAAACTACAATCCAGTCAAATTCTCTTCTCTGAGAAGTTCATGGATGAAGTCCACTCAGAGCACATTTCTGGGTGCAGGAAGGGGAAGAAAGTGACAGGTAGCAGTCATCATGGATTTACTAAGGGTCAGTCATGCCTGGCCAATCTGATTGCTTCCTATGATAAAATGACTGCAGTTCAGGATGACAGAAGAGCAGTAGATGTCATTTTCATTGAGTTTAGCAGGGCATTTCCCGTCATATTATTGTATCCAAGATGGGATGCTATGGTAGGGATGGGAAAAAGTCAGACAGTTTATAATCCGGATGGCTGGTTGGGTTTAGAGGGTGACAGTTAATAACTCATTTTTCCCTGGAAGATGTCAATAAGGGGAACACCACAGTGGTCTATTCTGGGACCTATCCCAGGGACCAGCTTAAAATCTTTACCAGTGGCTGGGAGAAGGCGAGTGCTTAGTCATCAGGTTTACAATGGCATCAAATTGAATCACCACTCAATATATTCAAGGTCAGGGCTGCCATCCCAAGGCACCTGGAGGAATAAACTGACATGAAATTCACAAAGGTAAATGCCTTTCACCTGGTTGGAAGGACCCCTTGCAACAACACAGGTTTGTGATTGCCCAAGGAGCAGCTCTGTGGCAAAGGCCATGGAGGTCCTGGTGGGCAGCAAGCAAGCAGGACATGGCTCAGCAGTGAGTCCCAGCAACAACAATGGCCCACAGCAGCCTGGGCTGTATGAATAGGGACAGAAATGGAAATAAAGGAAAATCATTATTCCCTTCTATTCAGCACTCATTAGGCCACATCTAGATACTGCATCCAGTTTTGTCCCTCACAAACAGAAAAAATACATCGATAAACAAATGAGTTCAGGTGAGGCCCTCCAAATGATAGGGAACCTGGGCTTGTTCATCCTGGACCAGAGACACCTTTGGGGGCACCTAACAGCCTATGGAGAGGTGTTTGAGGAGAAGGAGATGGGCTTTGGAGATGGTCATGCAAGGAGGGAGGGTGAGAAACAAAAAGGAGAAGCTGAAACAGGAGAGGTTCAGCCTGAATATAAGAAACTTTTTGCCCATGAGGACGGTCAAACAGATGTACAGGTTGTTCAGTCTTTGGAGGTTTTCAACCCCCTGCTGGATGAAGTCCTGAGCAGCCTGGTCTGACCTCAGATCTGTGCCTGCTGTGAGAAGGCAGTTGGAGCAGAGACCTCATGTGGTACTGTCACGTTTTAGGGTCAGGGTGGCCCCTTAGACCTATAACAGATGCACTCTGTTAACCCCCCTCCCTCCCCAAAGGGAAAGAGAAAAGGAATAAGGGAGAGAGACTTAGCGATTAGAAAAGGAAACTAGAACAGCTTTAATGATAATAATAATAATAACAAAACAGAATATGTACAAATATATACAAAACCAGTATAGAACCCAACCCCCTGATGGTAATTACATCACCATCACCACTGATGCTGTAGAGCAGGCAACAGGGGGTCCCAGCCTGGGCCCCACAGCAGATGGGAGCTGTGTTCAGGAGCTGGATTCTGGTACCAGATTCTGGAACACACCGATTGGGACAGCAGACACTGTCTGTGAAAACAGGCTGCTAATTTCAGACAGTGCAGTTAGAAGTACTGAACTGAAAAGTAAAATCACTGAACAGAACTAGTTCTGTTCTCACTCAAACCAGGACAGGTACCTTCCAGTCTGAACTGGTACCTTCAAGTCTGTGGTCTCTTGTCTTCATATTCATTTTCTTTTGACAGAGCATTGGCCACTGTATCCCCTGAACTGGTCTGTCGGTCTTTTCAGGCAGATCATTCCACCATTACCATGACCATGACCTTGGGTTGTGGATAACCTTAGCTTCTTTTCTGTGGCTCCACTTTTTTCATGCTCTCTAAGATTAAAGCCCAAACAGAAACATTGTCAGATGAAGGGCAGAATGGACACTGGGGAAAATGTAACAACCCCAAAGTCACTCAGACAAGCAGCCAGGAGCAGTCCAGAGTGGCAAGAGGAATACCTCTCCCCTGTGGCCAGGCAAATGTACCCTGTGCATGGTTTAGACTCAGGTCACTATGAATCTTTCATAATCCTCCTTAATACTTCCTTTCAAGTTGCATTGTCACATTCAGATGACAGAAAATCCTCACTTAAGGCAAATATTAGAGTTCCCTAAAAGTTTGTCTCATTTAGTTACTTTGGCACTTCCCTTTTTTTCCTATACATCCACTATAGGTAGTAAGTGATAAAGATTCCATCGCCTCTATCATTTGGGGACAGAGTCCCCAGTTCCACCCTGAGAGTTCTGGAAGGAGAAAGTCCTGTAGTTCAGGACTTCCTGTTTTCATTCCTTTTGTGAATATAAAATATCACATACTCCATTGTCCAGGACCTTTATTTTACTATGATAGCTCAAATGCCTGCTAAAGTGAAAAGGTCCACAGCACTCTCAGGGGCTTAAAAGGATAAAGACAGATTACAGCAGGGTTTTTTTATTTTTTTTTTAACCCATGCATTGTGATGAAGTGCTGTGCAAGGCATCTCACACTGTGCTGCCTAGCCTGGCCTCTGCTTCCTCTAACTTTAGTTACTGCCTCTTATTTCAACTAGGCAGGAAGTTGGTGACCATCCATACTCGTTTTCCTTCACCATTTTCTCTTTTCTAATCATAAGTCTTTCTGCAACAATAGCCTCTCAGATACTATGTGATATGTGTGAATTTTTCCCAGTTCTGCCACTCTGTGTGATCATGTTGACACTGGGATGGTTCTGTTGCAGTGATGCTGAAACAGGGCTGACTTTGCCAGCATGCTGGCATTGAAGTGCAAAGTGGATGTGTCACCCCTGAGCAGATCAGTTGGGTCATTCACATGCACAAAATCTGCTGAAATGAATTGAAAACCTCATGGACACAAAGATACCTTGCTTGTGTAAATATTTGCCAGTTATGGTCTTAAGTAAAGAAGTAAAGGCAGGAAACCTTAGGGCACAACTTTGGAAATTTAAGACACACACATTCTGAAAATGTCCTGGCTCTCTGGGGCCTTTGTTCTGATTCATGACTTTGTGTTTTGTACTTTATGCAAGAAGTGACAGTAATTTTGAATATTTATTTTATAAAGGAATCTTTTTTCCTATGACTTTTATTTGACTTGCTTGCTGCATTTTTTTTCTCCTCTGATTGTCATATAATTTCCCACCATCTTTCTCTTCTGTTCATATCTAGTTCTTTCCATCTGTCTGAAGAGGATTTCTGCCCTACTCTTTTTATCAGAAATTTCTTATCATTTCATTTGCTCATAGTTGGAATCTCTCAAATTTCTTCTGGTTTATCAGTATCCTCCTGTAGTCAAGTGCCTAGGAATGCATACAGCTATCTTTCCTAAAGACATACAAAAAAGAGTAATTACTTCACTGGTCTTATAAATGATACTGCATAGTATAATATGCCAAAAGACTTTGTCTTCTGTAGCAGAAATCACAGTGCATACTCATATTTAACATGTTTAATTTGTTATCTACTATCAATTCCAAAATTAATAAGTTATTAGTAACTTTGGAGCTCCCTGAACCCTCTGGGACTTTTCCCTTTAGATATAAGCATCAGCCTCATTAATGCCATTATAATTTATTCATCACTCTCTAATGTTCTGTTAAATTCCTCTCTACTTTCAAAGTTAGAATTAAATATGTGTATGAACCATGTTCATTTCTGACTGAGTAGAGGCCCTCCAGGAACTGATGAATTCAACTTTTAGCTGATGAATGACAATCAGTCCCTTGCAGCAAGCTGAGTTATCAGTTAGATTATGAATTTTGGAGGGTGGAAATTATTGGCTGTTTTTCTTTAGCATGATCTTTCACCACTGATGTCAAAGGATGTTGTGCATCTGTTGCCAGTAAACCAGTACCAATAATTCATGTCATCTTTTAGCTTCAGAAATGAACCTTATGGTATAGCAGGAGATGCAGTAGGTCCCATGCTGTTTAAACCTGATATGGCTGATAATATAACAAACATGTTATTGTTCAACCACAACTTCTTAGGCTGGGTGGAAAATGTCCGCTGACTCTCCAGCTCCTCTGTTAAGCCAAACATAAGAGTATATTATAATTCATTCAGGGTTAAAATCCACCCAAGTCTTAGATTGTTCTCATTTTATTAGGAATTATTTCTGCACTCAGGATGGAAAAAGATCCTCAGCTACTGTGTGCTGAAGTTGGTGGCTCTGCTTACCGAACATCAGGGAACAGCAGCAGAAACCATTTACAAGCCCATCTGACTGCATCTTGGATTTTATGGCCAAACTTCACAGTTAATCCTCCTTTTGCCCTTGTGTCTAAAGATCACATTCAGCAGGCACTTCCAATGATGAGGAGATGTTGGGAAGGATGAGATATGGGAAGAGCACCCCTCAATGATCTGCCTGCAACTGCTGCAGAGAGATACCACAACACTGGGGGCTGTCAGCATGTGGTGCTGTGGGGCAGTGGGAGGTTGCAGTGCACTGGAACCAGTTTTCCCTCTGGAGACAAGGACATGCCGCTCCAAAGCAAGAGGGGACTGTAGAGATGAGAGGCCTGCCACCTCTAGGGATGTAATCTCTGAAGTGCTGAAAGAAAGCAATTGTTAGCAATTTTCTGGGAGAGAAACAGCATGTGAGTTATTGATTGATTCTTATTGCCAAGTAATCTGAGTGCAAACTTTCTGTGAGGAAAGGCCGAAGGGTCAAATACGTATTTTACCGTTTTTGAGAATGTCTACATCAAACTGATGACAGGAAGAGCTAGATTCCCCTCACTTCATGTAATATATGCTTCCAAAGTTCGATAGCATTGTCATATAATTCAAGTGTTTTCTTCAATCATTATTCATATCTTCTGTTAGCACTGGAGTTGGAAAATAATGAAAATATTATTCATAGAATGTATTAATCCCAAATTCCATGAATCTCATTGAATAAATTGTTCAACTATTATTATCTCTCTCTTCCCCCTCACTCCTCCTCCCTGTCCCCAGGAATTTTCAGATGACTACCCCTAAGGATGAACAAGCACAGATGCAGTTGTTGGCCTAAGGTGGAGATACTGCAGCTGCCTTGTATGAACCAAGTGGATGGACATGAACATGCAACACATGGTGTGTATGTCTCCTCCACTTTGCTTTATGTATGGGACCCTAAAAGATATTTCTGTACAAAACCACAAAATGACATCAGATGTCTAGGCATAGACAAATGAATCAATCACATCCTGAATAATATTTAAATAAATCCACTTTCTGCAGAGGCCCTGTCTGATGTGGCCCTGCTTGTCACTCCCCAGGGATGAACAAGGCAGAGGCAGCTTCTGGTTGGTGTCTGCACCTGAGCTGTGTTTTTGTTGCTTCTGGGAAGACATCAGGCTGGAGAGGGGCAGTGCTTCTCCAAGGTTGGTGTGGCAGTACTGGAAATTTGCAACTTCTAATAGATGGTATTTATTCAGATAATTTTATAAGCTCAGGGTTTAATTGTAGAGTATTTGCAGTTACTGGTATTAAAGCTGAATTTTTCATCCCTTCCAATGAAAGAAGCTTTAGGACAGGGTTGCACTCTACAGTCCCAGGCAGAAGTATCTTGGAGTTAAGGGCTTCACATGCTTGCAACCCAAGAAAGTACTTGCAACATTGCCTGCTCTGTCCACACCTACTGAAGTGTGGGAAAAGGCCTGAGAGCCATGTGTACCTTATGGGGTGGACTATAGGATCCCATTAAGAGGGCAATGATCTGAAACTCCTCATGCCAGTCTACCACAGGCCAGCTCTATGGGCAGGTCCCAGCATTGTACCTCCTCTCCATCTTGCCTATCTAGGTGTCAGAAGTTTTGGGTAGATGCTTCTTCATAATATCTTACACAAAGTGAAATACTGACAATTGCACTGAGTCCTGCTCCCTCTCACATCTCAAAATGAAGGGGATATAGGACAAAAAGATTCATTTTTCCTAAGCCTGACTGTCTACAGGGCTGACGACTGCAACCCAGGCTCACTTTGGAGCTTAATGGGGTTCTTACCTGATGAGAGAAACTGGAGAGCATGGGGCCTCATTTTACCCATTCTGAAAGGTACAGACAAAAGAAATTGCATGCCTGTGGCCCCTGTTTCTATTTGTGGTGTGAAGACCAGATCATAGAATCATAGAATCATTAGGGTTGGAAAGGACCTCTAAGATCATCAAGTCCAACCTTCATACTAACATCTACCTATCCACTAGACCATAGCCTCAAGTGCTATATCCACTTGTTTTTTAAACACCTCCAGGGATAATGACTTCACCACCTCCCTGGGCAGCCTGTTCCAGTGCCTAACCACTCTCTTAGTGAATAATTTCTTCCTAATATCTAATCTAAACCTCCCCTGATGCAATTTGAGGCCATTTCCTCTAGTTTTATCATGAGTAATTTGAGAGAAAAGACCAACACCAGTCTCCCTATAACCTCCTTTTAGGTAGTTGTAGAGAGCAATAAGGTCTCTTCTCAGTCTCCTCTTCTCTAGACTAGAAATCTCTAGAATTCTCTAGAATTCTCTAGACTGTCAGATCAGACACACCCAATCCTGCTTTGTGAATATTAACTGTTGATCCCATAAACCCCATGAATGTATGGTCTAAGTGTTCCCAACACCACAGTGAGACCTGTGTGTTCATGAGAGTATCCCCACACAGCAGGGGACGAGAGAACTGCAGGAGAGTCCACAACATCTCTCTTGAAGGACTAACTTAATTTAGTCAGGACTGCTGGTGAACTACCCTGCAGGCTTTGCTGTTTGCAAATAAACCTTTTTACATATTTATCACAGTCATTACCACTGAGATGGAACGGTCTTAGCAGAAAACGTCTTTATTGCTCAGCTAATAGTTTCTGTGTTTCACCACCTCTGTCTGAAGTGTGTGATAGATGACTGCTGCCCAAGAGCCTTCTCTATCTCCACATAATCATTATCAGATACAAGCATGTGTTCAACACTGCGGGCATCAGGCTTGCAGAAGCTAAACCATGTCTTGTGGATAGGAGCACCAATCTGCAGGAGTTACATATTGCCTTTATTGCTTCCCTGATCATTTACAATTTACTTTTTCAAGTCAGTCTATAACAACTAATGTTCATGTCAGCTTGGCTGTCTGTCACCTTGTGCACTCCCCTGCCCCCCAGCCAGTGAGCGGGGCATCCTCTTTATACCATTTTCCTTGGTGTGGTGAGGAGCGAGCTTAACTGCTACTCACCCCAAGGCGTGTGATTTATGTGAGGAAAAATATTGTTGACGCCATTTGCACCATCCAACTTGTAAAATTTTTTTAATTCCAAGGGCTTAGTTATTCATTATCCAACTGTCACAAACATTTCCATTATGCCCTTCTGCATCTGGCTGCTCTTAGGGTTTAGTCTAACTGTCTCCCTTCCTCAATTCTCAATTTGTGTGGGATGTTTTGGAAACTCCCATCATTTCTAATGTGGAGCATTGGTTTGGGTCAGTGGGGGTGGGATAAAGCAGTGTTCACATTCAAAGACGCATAGGTATGTGTTTAACTTGTAGTCTTATAAATGTCAGCTTGTAATTTGCATGTAAGTGCTTTGCAGAAATAAAGCTGTAGGACAAAAGCAAGGTGAAGTGTGAGTTATGAGGCTATGGAGATGGTGCAGAAACCCAGGTCTTCTGTAATGTGGCGTAGTCTAACTGTTTTGCCCTGACAGGAGATTTGTCCCAAGGGAAAAGTGATGGCAGCCTTTCATGAGCTGCAAGCGAAAGCATAGAATTTGTCTTTAAAGCGGTGATAGACTAAAATGAAATGGAAAACACTGAATAGACACAAACTCCTTTACATTTTTCCTTCCATACACTGCAATTTTTTGAAGAGCTGTTGGTTGCTGTGCTGTTGTTTAATTTGTCCATGCCCTTAATGTCAGAGAAGTCCACAAGGACCCTACAGCCAGCAGTACCTTGCTTGCCAGATGCACAGTGCTCCTAGCCTGAGGACTCGGGGAACCTGCAGAAATTGGTGGGGGACATGCTTCTTACCTCCTTTTTAAATGAATGTTCCCTACATAGTGATCCCTGTATCTACTTGCAGAAGATGCACAGGATGAGCAGTGCCAGCTCACCCAATGAGTTGTTCACTTGTGTCCTGTCAGCACAGGGTAGAGTTTACTGAAACACTTTTCTCAGGCACAGCAGCGAGGACAGATTTGCTCATCATGTTCACTCATTTTGGCCAAAGAAAGGAGACAACTTGTCTGGCAACGTCTTCATTGATGAATGCCTGCAAGGGGGTCTGCAAGCACAACTCCTGGAATGGCATCCACCTTTTTATCTCATTCAAACTCTGCATGCTTCAATGTGTGCTTATAAGCTTTCTTTATGGTCTGACTAAAACCTACCATGAAGCCAATCTGAGCACATTACAGGTGCCTCTTCCTTCATGAGAAGAAAATTAGCCTTTCATAAGAGACCAAGAAGGAGATAAAATCACCTGTCTGACCTGAATGGATCGCCATCTGGATCATGGGTGTGAATGCAAAGTGTTTTCTCACTCACATCTTCCCATCACAGGATGAGGAGCAGAAATTATCTGGACCAGTGGAGCTTCAATGGTCAATATTTGTCTTCACTAGAGTGCAGCACAGGTACATGGTGAAAGAAACGTTTCCCCCAGCACAGCTGTCTGTCCTGCTGCAGCACAGATCGATAGGGTGTTGCAAGCTGTGTATTTGAGACACAAATTCCTGCATGTGTGCAAGTGCTGTGAGGTCCACACCATGCTCCACCAAGGGGACTTCCAGAATGGTTCCTGGGAGGGAGTTGTAGGTGGGTGGGTGGTCCGTCCAGTCCCAGAGATCCATGATGGCTCTTTCCGTTTTGCAGCCTCTCACTAAGCCATGCAACATCCCCCCTAGCCTGCAACCTGCCCTCACACTGCTCATGGATCTTCTGTGGCTCAAGGAGCTCAGTTTTGCTACCCCTGCTAAGTCCTGTGTGAGAGCAGAGGCAGCACTGGAGCAGCTTGTGCCCTCTCTTTTTCCATAAGAGCTCCTCTATACTCTGTCACAGGGAAAAATCTGCTCAGCTCAGGTGGTTTAAATCAAATCAGGATCAAAGCAATTTTTAGATTTTTTAATGACATCTAATTAACAGGCAGTGAACTATAGACACAGGATCAATGTCAGTAATATGACAAACCACAGCACTATATGCCTATGAAATGTTAATAAACATCTACAAATTTCAAAATAGCCTTCATAACTAATCCCCCAAAGCTCTAATCCCACAGTGTGCTGTATAGATTTGCCCACACCTTCCTTTGCAGCAAAACCCTGCAGCCTATCCTACCCTGTCTATGGGGCCACTAGTCCCTGGGCCATAAAACTGTTTGGCTTGTTCACTGTCTGCTGACCACTGCTTTCTTCTTTGCTGTGTAAAAGGGGCTGTGTGACTTTCTGGGGTCCCATCTGGCATCTCTGCCTGCAACTTTTCCTCCATCTCTCCACCCTGGCATGGAAATCTACTTTCTCTCCTTGCCTTCTTCCACCTCCACAGACCTGAGTTACATATCATCCCTTCCTTGTCCATGGCAGCATATGCCATCCTTTATGGGTCTTTAGACTGTGGTCCTACTTCTTCTCCTCCTCTTTGAGGAAGGATTCAATCATAAACATATAAAGGTACCTTGGGCAGGGCAAGTTCCAGTTTGTTCAGACTGAGATGATTTTCAGGGCATGATTTTGTAGTGCATGTGTGTGTGTGTTGTGTATGTTTGTGCATGTGTTTGCTTTTCTGTAATGACTGCTGTGCATGCAATATTGAAGAAACCAGAACTGCCATTTGGTTATATACCACTAGGCATTTGCCTGCAAACACCTATGTGGGCTGCATTCCTACCTTTTATTATGTTTTCTTAGACTTATTCCCAACCATATGCCTCAATATGCTTTGTTCTTTTCCTGTTTTTCATTGTCTTAGGGTTTTTTAAGCAAATCCACAAAAGAGAATGATAAGGATGAAACTGAGTTAGATAGCAACAGTAAACTGAAGATATTAATAGTCCTCATCTTGGCATTTATAAGAGATGAGGATTATTTTTTGAAGTGGTACCCAGTGAATGCTCAAAGCCTTTTCTTAATTAGCATTGCTAGGAGAAAATGCTGGCTATTGTCCTGTGGCTGTATTTGTATAAATGGGTCATGCAATGGTTTTTCTGTAGATCTCTGCAGCAAAAGGCATTTGCTGCTCAGCCTGCTGCTCCTCCTTCAGTTTCAAACCAAGCAGAAGACAATTCAAAAGACAATTTTTGGGCTTATCCTATTTTTGGATGATATTGTAGTTTCACACAATTTGCATTTAAAGGGGATGGATATCTCCTATTTGCATAAACAAATGCTGTCTAACATACATGGCCTTCTGCAGCAGACATGACTAAATCCCATGTGCATCGCAACCAACTAGATAGGCTGGCCAGCACTGGAGATTGGTGCTGCAGCCTGTTATTATTGGTTGCACTGGGTAAGTTTTGTGAAGCATGTTCATACTGCAGCTGAGCCATCCACCTACCTCTCCCTCCCTTTTAATTTCCATCTATTTTATTGCTCTGTCTGAAAGACCTCTGGCCCTGAGCCCAGCTCTGCTCCTGGAAGACGTCAATTGCCCAGGGATGGCAGCACAGCAGAGGCTGAGCACCATGGCCAGCATGTTCAGGTGTCAGCTCACATGTGATGAAGGTGCAGTGGTGTCATCCCATCCCAGGTGGTGGTACCTGCCTACATGGGCTCCCTCTGCCCACTGTGTCCTGCTGGGCACAGCTGCACACTTCACTGACACTTCTGCCTCAATACCAAGGAGAAATAGTAAGCAGCCTGATTCACTCCATATCCTCCTGTGCGTGAAGCCTATGGCCCCTTTACCTCCTCTTTCCTTCTCAAAAAAAGGAAGGCCTTCTTCAGCTTTAAGGATAGTCTGAATGCTGATCTTGTCCTGGAGTAGAGTAGTCATAGTCAGGAAAAACTCAGGCAAGAAAGAGCATTTCAGTTGTTAATTGTTTATCTTTTCTTCCTCTGCAGCAGGAAAGTCCTATCAAAAGGAAGTTAATTATTTAAATGCCTCCTCCATTTGAATTGCTCATTCTGAGCTGTTTCTTACACCTCAGTCACCCTGAGGCTTCTCCTGCTTTGAACAAACCTGTCATGAGTTTATATTATTTTTTCAAAAAACAGTGCTGCTGACTACAAATTTACTAAAGATCTACTGGAGATAAAGCAGCCACTGTATGACAATACTATTTTAGTCTGCACTGGCTTAAAAAATGTTGTATTGAGCTGAAGATAATCACATGGAGGGCAATTATAGAAGCTGGAGAGGATCAAACACATTAATAGGAGTATAAAAGGAAACTTGCATTCTTTATATGCTACTCCTCATGCATGTGAATGCTTTCCTTTTATCTTTCTTTTTACAGATGTTTTAAATTACATAGTAATTACAAATTTAAAAGGATTTTTTTCACAAAAAAAACCCTATCTGATCTTAGCCACTTTGCTGACTAACTTTGGAGCAGCCTCCCAAGGCTTGCAGTTATGTTATCCATCACTGCAAACACAGGATAGGTGTGTAAAAGATATGGTTTCGTTCCTTCAGGGCTCAGGTCTTGACCTAGAGCCTTCTTCAGGGGTCAGAATAGACAATCACAGTGGCTCCTTCTGATTTTATTGTCTACACAAAGATATAAATAACATCTTGTGCAGAAAGTTGATTGATCTGAACATCAGTAAAGTATCATCAGAATCTAAGTCAGTAGTCAACTGACTGAGAGGGCAGTGAAGTGTCAGGATAATTATATTAGTTATCATTTGCAGCTACCCTAGAAGATTTGTCCTACTGCTTACAATAAAAAAAATCTGTGCTAGTGATTATGGCATGACTTTGGGAGGTGCGAAACAGTGGAACAGTGCCCAAGGACTGTATGTTGTGGCAGCTGCAAAAAAGCTGCATGAGAAAAGGTGATTAATAGTCACAGGGAGAGCCTTCAGTTTAGATCTGAATCAATTCTGCTCAAACCCTGTAGGTAAGCAGGTAAGTCTGTGGGACACACAGGCCTGCTTTTCCTTGTAAAATCTGCATATGGAGGCATCCGAGGGTGCATGTCCACACATTATTGGAACTTGGTTCAACAGGCACATAAGAGCAGAATGGCAATGACAGATATCATTTCCTTGTGAGCATCTTCAAGGAGAACTCCATTGCAAAGATAGTCAAGGGACTCAGTCCAAATCACCTTGAAATGAGGTTTTCCATTTACTTCAATGGGCCAAAGCCCATTTATCATGTTCACTGAGTGTCACTGAAAGGGAGGAAGGCTGCCCATGTGCCCATGTGTGGTCCACAGTAAGCTTATGAAAGCAAGCAGTGCTAATGGAGAGAGGGAAGAGGAAGGTGGTAGGTGAGGTTTAGGAACCTCTGAGTCATCCATTCAATCTTGTGTACTGCATTTGTAGTTAAATTCTTCCAAAATGATCTGTCCCAAAAAATGCTACCACATATTTTCTTTGCAGCTTCTGTAAGACCACTATTTTTTTGTGTGAGGAGTTATAGGAAGTATTTGCTCACTATTACACTGCTACTTACAAGGATATTACCCAGAATTGTCTTATGACATACCAAATGAGTCATCATAAGAAAATGCTGATGTTGCATCTTGCTACTTTTACATTGCTTGTTTGTCATCTAGGTCAGTATATAATCAGAACCTCTTCAACTTCACATCAAGTCCTGTTCTTGAGACTCATTTCCACGGCCTTTGATAAGCCTAAAAACTGGAAATTGTCCCTTTTTTTTTTTTTAGCATTGTCATTAGCTTATGGATCATCATTTTGGAGTATCATATTCCCTGAAATAGGAATGGACAAGAAATTTCTGTTCAGGAAGTCTCTCCCTCTGTGTATGTCTAGAAGCACATATGTCATATGTGCCAATCAGTAGACTTAGAAAATTTCATGATCAGAAAATAATATTGCAAGAAAGACAACCCATTGGTTATCATACCCGTATACCATGTAACATAGCCGAATGAATCACCTAAAAAAAATTAGAATGACACATCAGCATTAATTTAAAAAGTACATATCTCATGACCCATTTCAAATCACATTTTTGTGTTTCTGGTCACACGAAAAATGGATGTCCTTCATGTCTTCTATGACAAAGACCTTGACCTTGAAACATCACTGAGGATTATACATAACAGGATAATATGCCTATAGCAAACATAGTGTACAGCAGACATATATACAGGATGAAGAACTTTCTCTATCTTCAGGTCCCCTTGCACATTCTGAAAAGGATGACCCACCAGTAGCTGTGACCCACAACCTCTTTGCAAGCACCATGGGCGTCTTCTGTTTGGCTGATGAAATCTTGTCTTTCTCACTTCCCTGAAATAAAGTGTATGAAAGAAAAAAACAGAGGACAAAGATAAAGGGAAAATCCAAACTTTAAATTTTCATTTGTCTTCTAGTGATTTATGTTGCCTTGTTTCTAATATTTCTTCCATTGCTAGGAACTGGGTCTGCTTGGCTACTTCCTGGGAATAATGATCAAACCAGCAGACACTCTCATACGAGAGATTTCGTTTCGTCATTCACTTGTAAAGATATGTGTTAGTCTGGATATATACTTCTATGTATCAAAGCCTTGTGGGAAGAATTGAATTTGAAGATATAAAAGTCTTTCATTATATTAATACCATCAGTCACTAATTTTTCTGTTTAAAGAAAGGTATCATAATACATGGCATAAGCTTTTGTCATCTTATAGTCTTCATGGAGTGCCTTTTTCAGTATGATTTAATATACAAGGTCACTGGGGTTCTTTCATCAACACCAACTATTTATATTTATGCTGGAAACAATAAATTTTATAAATGTTTTTTTTGTTGTTATGCCACAGAAATCTTCATAATGAGCAGGCAGCCATGCACCAAGACCCCTTCCTGACAGCCTCATATTGCTACCACATGTTACATCTTAATTTATACATAGGTTGTTATTTGTTTGAGATGGAGACTTTCTGTACTTGCTTTTATACAACACCTAACACAATGAGGTGATGGTCATGCTGAAGAAAGATGCACTATACCATCCTTTGATTGGAGAAAGGGGTAAGAAAATTAATTGGTACTGTTTTGCTGGGATTTCACCTGTCTGACTTCTTAATGACTCACTTCATTAGGAAACAAGTCACTATGAATGCACACACACAAGCAAACCCTGGTATTAAGAGGATAGGTTGGCAGCAAGGTATGTACCAAGGATGCCCACTGGCTCTGGATCATATCAGCTGAGCCTGATTTATTACTACTAAGCAGGGTGCCAAGAGGTGATTCTGACACACTGGATGCTGGGGACACACAGAAGAGTGAAGAAATAGCGTTATGCATCTCAAGATATTTTGTGTGTGTATTTATGGTTGTCTGCTGTGCATTCTGGTTGTAGTAATGCATTTCTGTTGATATAAAATGCTCAGGGTAGAATTGGACACTTTAAAGATTAATCTAAATGTGTTTTAAAAGAAAGCAGCAGCAGAATCAGCAGGGAAAGCACTCAGTTTCTTCATCTGTCCCTCTCTATACCATGGAAGAATGATCTGTGCACAACTGTCGTAGCCTTTGCTCCTTTTGACATCAAACTAACAGCAGAGGAACCACACGGTCATGTTTCTGGAGATCACCAATGGCCAGTTAGTGTTTAGCTGTACTTACCATCACTTCTCTCAGCCATGCTTTAAAGGCCTGGACTTTCTGGGTAGATACCAGCATCATGGAGACATGAGTACTCAACTTCACAACTATGGCTCAATCAAAAAAACCAATAGTGCCTGAGACACAATTATTTTTTTTTTTTCTGTATTAACCTCTAGCTGGAAAACGGGGCATGCAAGCTGTCTTTGTGTTAAGAGAGACTTTTACGTGACCACTTGGTTGACCAGTGTTTGACCACTGTCAGAAGTAACACTGTCAGCAGTTGACAGCAGTTGACCACTGTTTACAGCCATTGATGGTGGATTTGCTTATATGGTGAGACTCTTGGAGTCCAGTTCTTTTGAAAATGAGAGCCCTCAGCTAATTCAGGGCCTACACTAACAGTCCAACTGATGTCTATTCTGTGATATCTCCAATTCTGTGTTCTCTGCCCTGTAGTAAGGAATGAATACGTTGATCAAATGCCTGTGACACTGCAAAAGCTGACAACAAGTCATGAAAATACCAGAAATTTCTCCTTTTCTCTACCACATTGCCCTGAAGTCATTGCATGGGTGTTCACAAGCTGCATCATTTGGTTTGTGATGACTGACAGTCATTAATCATAACTTAAATGGAAAAAAAAACCCAAACCAAACAAACAGCCCAATACACCATGATCCACAGGATTTTTCTCCTGTGCTTTCTAATGCCCCACCAGCATGCTGTGCAGTTCTACCATCTGCCTTGTAGATTGTGTCAATGTGAGTCACTATGCTGGGACAAATGTACATCACCAATGGTGGCACTGAAAAAGGAGGAATTAGTACACATTTTCAACCTATTCCAAGAGAGATAGGTAAACTCTGAACACAATAAAACAGTGGTGAAAGATGTCAATCAGTTGTTTAGTGACAATGTGACTTACATGCCAAATCTATCTGATGATTAGCATCACCCTTCCTCTCCAGAAGGAAAGCTCCAGTGTATTTTTCAGACTTGATTAATAATTTATTTGGCATCTGGAAGTCACAGTAAAACAGCTTATATGGAAAGGGAGGATATAAATTGTCTGGCTCTCTCAGGCACTCCCAGGTTATTACTCCACAGCTAAAATAGTATTTGTAAAATATTTGTGTATTAAATATTTTAAAGAGCAGCTCTGGTACTTGGGTTGATTTCAGCGTTCTTGAGGTGGAGGGAGCTGTGTGTGTTGCTACAGATACTGTCATCTGGAAGATGAGCTCTCATCACCAACTGAACCATCCAAAAGAGGATTTCAGTATGTGAGGTAGCAAGCACTAGAATAAGGGATGTGAGTTTAGTGCCTTTTGAATGAAGGTTGCCATCCATGGAAGACAAGGGGAACCTTTCCAAGCTGGGACTGTGGTCATACACAGAAGGCACCTACTCTAAACAGGGCATTGCTGGAACTCAGATCAGAGCATATTAAATGCAAGAAAGTTGCTTAGAGATGTTACAGATGTACAGGAGATGTTTTACTGTCTTTCTACAGGGTATCACTCAGTGACAACCTCAGTCAGGTTGTGACAGCTTCCCTGATCATCTTCTAGGAATTCACCTGCTAAAATAACAGTGTTTTAACCTACTTCTACTGCCAAGCCATTTACTCGCTGTATTTCTTCTCAGAGTTGTAATTCTATTTACTAAACACACATTCTCATGAGTTGCCAATAGCTCTCATTGTCTTATCAAGAGGTTTTTAATAGACGAAGCCACTTAATCAACTGAAAAGGTGAAGAAAACTGCTAAATGCTGTCACAGGCAAGATACAATTTTTCTTTCCTTTTTTCTTTCTTTTTTTTTTTTTTTTTTTAAAGATATTTAAGAGATTCACCTTAAGTTGCAGTAGCTGAAAAGGGGCAGCTCCTGTATTCATTCTTAGCTTTCACAACCACAACATTCAAAGAATGATCAAGGTTTTTAACTAAATCTACAACTTGACCTACAGCAGTAACAGAAGCCAAATATTATCTTCTGGATTTTTAACTCCAGTATGCAGACCACATTCTTGTTATTATTGTTTGCCACTTCCAGGGGACAGCATCCATTTGGTCCAACCCAGACCAGCTTTCCCTTGCGTTATACTCTCCACATACATGGTCCAAGATGCTGAAGAGCAATTTGGCCACGGTGGGAGGATGGACTAGATTACCTTTCTGGATCTCTGTGAAGACTTGGTGTGCAAGGGTGGTGACTAGGAACAGTCCTGACCTGAATGGCAGCATGTTCAGACTCATATCTATATTGTGTGAAAAACTGTACCTTGCAGCAGCAATCTTAAGGATGTGAATTACAGACACCTACACAAGCATCTGGACCTTAGGCAGTATCCCAGAAACAAAGATGATAAAGATGGGAAATGAAGCAGACAGGAAATGAGCTGTAAGTTTGTGGCAGAGCAAAGACTTACCAGGCAGTTTTGTTGCTGTTCATTTACATACACTGCCACTCCTGGCTAATTTGATGGCCTGAATAAAATTGTCAGTGAGGAAAGCAGTGTGAGCATGCACAGTGTGCCATCATTAGAAAGGGCACTGCTATGGAGAGGAACATCAGAGCAGCCAAGCAGAAGTTTTTTGTGTAGTCCCTTTGCCTTTTCTCCTGAGAGGTACTTGCCTTTTACTCCCATCTCCTTCACTTTCTGTTCTGTTGTTGCAGCTTGCATCTCTTCTCTAAAATGTAAAAAGCAGTTGATTTCAGTGCAATGGAGGCAAAGGGAGCTAATGTTCCTCCTGCTCCTAAGTGGATAAAAATTCCACAGCACTGATTCTGCATTGCAGGGAGGGGATAGCTTAGCTCTCAATAACCAAACCAAAACACACAGTTATTGAAATATTTAGGATCACTGGTTACGAAGATTTTTTTCCAGATTCCCCATACAGAATATAAGCACCCCATTAAAAAAAAAATTACTGCTTGTTGACATTTGGCCTCAATTTGTAAGTCAGTTGTCAGTAGCTAAACCAAATTAATGTTGGAGTGATTTAACCTTGAATACAACAGAATGTACTGGCCTTTGGCTATTCTGCCCTGCTTTAAGGAAGAAAATAATCCAATGTTGTTTCCTAACAAATCAGAGATGATGTGCGCTTGTCCATCCTTTGCTGTAACTGTTTAGGACCATGAATTAGAGCTGTTGTGTTCAGGAAGTGGGAATGTGGTTTGAGCTGAGGCTCCCGGAGCCATTTCACTTCAGCAGGTCTGAGAGATGCTGGGTCAGTATGTCTTCCTGTGGAGGAAACAAGAAGAGCTTGATTGCAGACCAGGACAGTTTGGTGGTGCATTTACTCTCTGTTACTTCTAAGGTGAAATTGGGATCCCAGTCAATGGCCAGGATTTGGTGTCTCTGACTCAAAGGGACACCAAATGTTCTGCCTAGGGTCAGGTCATCTCATCATCACGTTCTTGGGGTGCTATTACCTATTTTTGGTTTTCACTCCTTCGTAACAATATCTGGGCTGGAAACAGGGGCTTCCTCATCCTTCCCCAGTGCACTGGCTGGACACAGATGTAATTTAGTCTCATGAAATCTCCTGCTGTATCTGTGGGGGAAAAATGAACTAACCTTGAAGAACGTGTAACCTGCAAGGATGCACAAATGCATTCAAAAGTGTTGTGCATCTGACAGTGTCTGGATGGGCAGTGGGGAAACAAAGTGGAATGTGCTTAGCTTAACACTAAAAAGCACAAGAGTGAAGAACAACAGCCTGCCCCTGCTCTTTTAAGGATCTATGTTCCACTTTTTGGTGTCAGGAGAGCAAGAACATAGGAAAGAAGAACAAGATTTATGTATTTAACCACTTCAGCCTGGTGAAGGGATGGGCTATATTCCAAAGCAGACTTTCATAAGCTGAGAGCAAAACAGTGATTGACGGCATATTAATCCCAATAAACATTTTCCAGGACAAATGGAATAGCTCAGAAGATATGGAGAGGAAGAGCACCCTGCAAAGCACCAAGAAGCAAGCAAGCAAGCAGATATGGCAGAAAAAGCAATTATAGTAAAGCAAGGTTTGAAAAGAACAGAGACCTTACAAGCCAGCATTACTTTAGCCTGCAGTAAGGGAAGATTAATAATGAACATAGATTGCTCAAATGAATCATATCATAATGGATGCCCTGAATGTCTTGTGATGGATGGCTAGACAGCATTTAGTGCCACTAACGCTCGTGATTGAACTGGAATACAAAGCAGGTAGGAAAGAGGCTTTGAACAGAGAAGGGCACAGGCAGCATTTGTAGGAGGGCAAAACCCACCTCCTGTGGAACAGCCATCTCCCCCAACCTGTGATACAGGGGAGAAAAACAATGAAAAGGGAACAGCCACTGCTCAGACAAGGACAGCAATGTCAGGCAGTGCAAAGACTGATGAATGTGTTCAGGAGCAATGTTTATC
Source organism: Megaceryle maxima (assembly GCA_024605025.1). NCBI lineage: Eukaryota > Metazoa > Chordata > Aves > Coraciiformes > Cerylidae > Megaceryle > Megaceryle maxima. The sequence goes on along the minus strand of JANHGN010022793.1, from coordinate 1,209 downwards.
ACCTGAAGCTTCAGTGTGGATAGCTGCAGTTACATCGCATTAAGAGCTTGCACAAAACTGGTTTTCTGCTCTGTGGTCTGCTTAATCCAAACAGCATTTTGAATTTGCAATTTGGGTAGAAGCCTGAGCATTTCACACCAATTCACTGTAGACAGAGATAAGACTATTAATAGGTGCTCTATATATATCTTTTTCCTAATACAGCAGTGGCTCTTCAATTTGCTGGCAAAGGTAGCAGAGTTTGCTAACTGGCACCTGACAAATGCCATCTCTGCCTCCTTGGGACACCCCCCAGTAAATAAATTCAGTGCAAGCTATTGAAACATTGCTAGGTGGTGAACAAATGTCATGCAGGGCTGGTAGCTGGACCAGAGAAGCCGCAGAGTTTCAGTGATTGCCCTCTACTATATGCCACTACCAGCCCCAATAGAGTCAGTCATGTTCTCTGATGTCTTTCTTCCCCTGGCCATGAAAAGTGTAGCTGGCCTACTGGACAAAAGTCAGAGCCTGTGAAACTCGTAAGAGCTACCAAAAAAAAGAAGGGAAAAAAAGAGCACAGCAGATTGTTTCCTTCACTGGAGATAGGCACAATCTGAAAAAAAAAAAAACAAAACAAAAAACCCAACAAAATAAACAACAAAACAAAACAGAAAATCAGACAGGAAGAAAGAGATGGTTGTTACCTTCCCAGCCTCATACAAGGAAAGTAGTTTTAAAAAAAAGCACTAGGAGAGAGGGTATGACGCAAAATCTTGCTGCAAAAGCATGGCACCTTTCCTCTTTTTTTTTTTTTTTTCAAAAATTTCTACATGTTTTCAAGTCCTGCCCATCAGAAGCTGTAGGACATAAACTCCAATAACTTGCTAGGCCCTGTGTTCTCTTCTAGGACCAATGTTTCTGCAACAGAGATGTTCCCATCTGCACCACGATTGCTCTTCCCCTTCTGACAGCACCACAGCTCTTTGGCACCTGTACCCCTTGCTAAAGAGAGGACAATGTGTCAGCAGCCTGCAGATGCCATTCCAGGTAGCAACACATAAAGTGAAGCTGAACTCACAGTGGGTCATCTCACCATGGACCTCCAGCAACTGCTACCTGTGTCAGCACACCACAGGGGCAGAGGGCAAGAGGGAACAGGGAAGGAAGGAAGGAAGGAAGGAAGGAAGGAAGGAAGGAAGGAAGGAAGGAAGGAAGGAAGGAAGGAAGGAA
>JANHGN010022792.1:0-14235 GCA_024605025.1 Megaceryle maxima | reverse complement strand
CAGCGCGCGGCCGGTCGCGCTGCGCCGGCCCCGCCCGGGCGCGGGGGGGGGGGGGGGGGGTGGCCCCGACACGTCTGCCCGCAGGGGACGGTGTCACAAGGGGCGCGGGGCCCTGGCGGGTGCGTCGTTGTGCGGACACAGAGCGGGGCGGGGGGGTTGTGCGGAAATGCCTGGATTCGACGGAGAGGGTTCTTTTAAAAAGCACTAAACTCGGCTGTACTTCTGCTTGTCCCGTGTGTGGTCTGAAAGTAGCTATGGCGCGTTTTCGCAGCTTTCTCTTCGTCAGGGCGGGCAGATTTAATGCTTAATACGTTGTCTGCCATCACCGTTACTCTGCATCTCCTCTAAACTCCCTTTGTTTAAGCATCACTGTCTCTTCTCCCCACTGACCACTGGAATGTTTTGTGTGTTTGCTTTTTTTTTTTTTTCCCCCTCATCCTGTGTATAGGAAATGAAAGAGAAGAAGGACAAACTTGAGGAGAAATCAGTCCAAAAAGAAAAGAAGAAGGAGATAGTAGAGGTGAGGCCCTTCTGAGGGATAGAATTCAAGGCATTGGGGAGGGTTCTGTAAAAGGTGGTCAGCCTGGCTCGCTGTGGGTAATGAATATGAAGGGCATATGGGAGATGAAGAGGGAAGACCAGAGTTGCTCATAAGGGAGAGGGGAAAAATGGAAAGCAAGCTATAGGATAACTGTGGAGAATGAGTCTTGAAATACAGCATAGGCAGCATGGCCCAGTGAGAAGGAAGGAAAAAAAAGATCAAAGAAGGGAATGGAGACAAGGGCAGGCAGGAGCTAGAAGGAATGTGGCATGGGAGGTGTGATCCTGCACCCACGGAAGTATCCTGAGATGCATAAGGGGTGGAAGGTGAAGAAGATGGGAAGAGGAAGAGTGAGGAAATGTACAGATCGATGAGGGTTGGAAGGTATCTGGAAGCAGGTGTACTACAAGCATAGGTGAAGTCATTAGTCTGTAACCAGAGATGTTCTGCTTGTTGGGATGGCAGCAGCTTGTCAGGCTGTAAGCTTGTGGAAGTCAAGGAGGTTCATATTGATGGGAAGAGACTGGAAGGATTTGTTTTGTAAAGAAGGCTGTTTGGGAAGAGGATTTCAGCAGAGATGTTGGGAATAACTGCTTGAGTAACAGTGCAGAGGTCATTCAATGCACATCTGAGACTGGAGTTTGAAGTGGCTGGAGTCGTGGAGATTATTCTTGCACTTGCCGCAAAGAGCACGTGGAAATGTCATCTTGACACCAATTTCTGCTCTGACCAATTTGTTTCACTCAGGATGAGGAAAATGGAGCTGAAGAGGATGAGGAAGAGAATCCTGATGATGCAGATGAAGAAGAAGGTGGTGATGAGGATGAAGGTAGGAATAATTGGCATAGGGGAAATGGGAGAAATAGGGCTGTAGGGAACAGGTCATGGAAGAAAAGTCCTCTGAGACTTGTGACTGTGGGATTACATTCCCTCAAGTGCTCCTTCAGTTAACCTTTGATTTCCTCTCTTGCTTGTGTTTAGGAGATGAGAATGGGCAGGATGGTCATGCAGAAAAACGATCTGCAGAGGAGGAAGAGGTGAGTTATAATGTGAGAGTAATGACAGTGAGAAGGAACTGGGTGACCTGTTACGTGTTGATCAATTCCATGCGGATACTGCTGCTGAGCATCTCAAATTGGTCTTGGGTCTCATCGCTTCAGCAGCAGATGCATATGCAAATCTGATGTGGCAAGGGGATAACCCCCTGTAGACATGTTTTAGGATCCAGCCTCTTCCACTGGCAGTCACAGTGCTGAGTGTTTGAGAGTCAAGGTGCTTGCGGTTGTGCTGAGCAATGATCCCTCAAACACCTGTGACTTCTGAGCATCAGGCCAGAAGATGGACTTGAAAGGGTGGTCTCAGGGTCTGTCTTTAGTGATGTGAGCCTGGACTTCTTACACCTCCTGAAAGTAAGTGTGGGTATCCCTCCAAACAGCTGTGTATGTCTTCACTGTGACCATTGACAGAACAGTTGTGTCAGGCAATCGAGGACACTTTGAAGAGCGTCTCTAGGGCAAGCCAGAGATTTCCATATGGAGGAAAGAGCAGGAGAAAGCATTTTGTGGAGAATTTATGTGCCTTAGTGTGACTGTTTAATGATAACTCTTTCCCCCCACCTCCATGTCCTGTGTAGGATGAAGTGGATCCAAAGAGACAGAAGACAGAAAATGGGTCTTCAGCTTGAGTCCTCCTCTCCCATTCCTCTGTTCCGTCCATCTTTCCCCCTCCATTCCAGCCTGTGCTTGCACTGTCCGTTAGCCTCTGGCTTCACACAATCTTAGATGAGGAAAGGTTAGAAATGCTCTCAAACAGGGATGACAGCAGTTTCCTTCTCACCCAAAGACCCAGCCCATCTGTTACATTCCCCAGCTGAAATTATTCCAGTCCCTCATACCCCTTCAGCTGTGCCCCACTGAAAAATTACCTTCTTCATTCAAGAATCTCATTGTTTCCTGGGGCCCAATACATCACCTTGCCAGGCCCATGTGCCAGGTTTCTCAAGTGGCAAGCACCTCTCCTTCCCTTTTCACTTGCCCTCCTTTTTTCTGTCATCAGTATGACTGAGATTCTTGACAGGGTCTGCTCCCCAGACCTGCTGTCAGATATCCTCACTGAGTCGAGAAGGCTGCAGGCACAATCTCCATGGTGCATTTTTCAGTCTAGGCCTCCTCTCATCTGCTTTCCCACTGGTTCTATTAAACAACACACAGAGAAGAATTTATTTTAAGGTTTGGTTGTTCTGTTTTGGTTTTTTTTTCAAGTTGATGTGACAGCAAGCTGGCCCTCGTGCATTTTTCAGATGGTTTTATATATTCCTTTCATCTGAGCTGCATTTTTGTTTGTTTGGGTTTGGTGGGTTTTTTTTGTTTGTTGGGGTGTTTGTTTTTTTTTTTTTAATTTGGAGGCTTTTTAAAAACAAATCAAGAGACAAACAATCGGGGACCAAACTTTGATTTCCATTTTTTCCCCTTCATATTTTCTTGTGACCATTTTTTATAAATTAAAGGCAATATAGCCACAGCATTTTCTATGGCACGGGAATGATAGAAAAATATATATTGTTTTCAGCTAGCACTGTAAATAAAAGCGTTTAAAAATATTTCAAACAGCTTGTGGATGGTTGTGTCTGTACATCTTAGATTGTGTTCTGATTGCATCAGTAGAAGCTGATTTGTGGAAAGACGGGGAGGTGCGACAAGCAGCAGATATAGAGAGGAAGGTGAGGAAGAGCTGTGTCGGTTACTGGAATGGCCCCTGTCGGCTGGAGACCAGCATGCTGGGGTCCTGCTCCCTCCCTCTGTCTGGCAGGTAGAGCAAGGGCATAGCACAAACATGCAATAAAGCTCCAGGGCTATGGTGAAGCTCTCGAAATCACCGCCAGGCCTTGGCACCAGATGGCAGAGTTTCAGAAAGGGAAACCAAACTGCAGCTGCTGGACATAGCCCAGTGATGCTCCAACTGTATGCTGCCCTAGGGCCTCCCTGCCCTGGCTCGCACCAGGCATGGCCTGGACAGTATCAGTCACAGCCACAGGGAAGTTGTTTAAGAGGCAAGAGTTTCAATTCTTTGTCCCAGCAGCTGCCTGGGAGACATCTGTCAAGCATGTGTCTCTGTCTTTGCAGACCTTTAAAGCTGCTGCTAGCTTTTCAAATTCATACTTTGGCAATCACACAATGAACCACCAAGAACCAGGAGTTGTCAATGATACCGACTTTAGTCTGGGCATCAGCAGCTTTCTGCCTGTTCAACTGCAGCAGCAACAGATCCATAGCTGGAGCCCAAAGAGTTGCTTGTCTCTGGCGGGGAAAAGTGTCACCTGTCTCCAAATGACTCTGTTTGGCCCCAGGTTGCAGAGGGACACAAGCATGGTGTAAATGGCATGGCTGCTGCCCAGCCTTCCTACCTAGCAAATGTCTGCCTGGTGGGATCTCACTGTGCTGCAGAGTGTGGGTACACTGCTCCCCCAAAACCCAGTCAGTGGTGAAGTGTCTGCTGGGTCTGGAGCCATCTCAGTCCAGGGGCCATCACAGCCCCAGTGCTCTTGCCTTGTCCCTTTCACTCCTCAGCTCGGTGGCAGGGGGAAGATTTGTGTCCTCCTCTTCCAACAGGTTGGGCCTGGTTCAAACAGGCCCCTTTGGTCCTGGGACATCCCTGTGTCCAGCTGGAGCTGTGTGCTGGGCCCTGTGTTCAGGGGCCTTTGCAGCACGGTCATCACAGCCATCTCTGCCACCCAGGGTCAGCCTCAGCTGTGTTCCCTGCAGCCCCATCCCACCCTGCAGAGCTCGCTCAGCGGCTGGAGCCACAGCTGGCTAGGGTGCCTTCCTCCCTGTGAGCAGCAACTCCAAAGCAAGGAGCTGCTGCCTGGAACTGATGAGCGATGCCTCTCCCTGCTTCGGCCTGCCTTGGGCACTGTCATCCATGTGCTGCTTCAACCTCTGTCTGTCTTTTAGCTGTGCTTGTGCAGTTTTGTATTCCTGCTATTGCTCCATTTAAAAAAATGATGGAATCTAGCCTGAGATCAAGATATTTTCTCATTGGAGCAAGACCTCAGGACTCCCCCAGACTTTCTGCTGACCGGTCACCCATTACTGTTTGCTGCTGAAGTTGCTAGCAGATGATAGAGTCTCTGCAGCAGCTGATTACGGTTTTCACACTTCTTCCCCACCACTGCAGCAGTGCCTGACTACAAGTAGTAAAGAATGCACTTGCTAGTGAGAAGTTGGAGAGATAGCTCCATTTCTGCTTTCTATGTGAATGCAACACCAGTACCTCTGGCTGTGCTCAGCCAGTCATCCAGAAGGAACTGAGGCAGCACCTGATTTTTAGGCCAGCGCTAGAAATATGAGCAGCCATCCCTCATTTCCTCTGAGGATAGAGGGAAGTGACAAAGGGCTGCCAGCCAGGTTCCTCATGTCTCTCTGGTCTGCTTGACTCCACAGCTTCTGCTAGTTCTTCCATCTTCCACAGTTTTATTGAACACCTTTGTCATTGTCTATGGACAGTTAGGTCATACAGCTGCAGATACAGAAGTAGTTAGAGGAATATCTACTTTGGTTTATTTTGTCACATCTCTGTGATGTGCAGGACATCATCATTGCTACAGGTAATAAACTGGGAAATTGCACCTTTCCTCAGATCTGCAAAAATCCATGCTGTATCTGGTGGTATTTTAGCTGACAAGGTCATCATAGCAAGAAGTTGCATAGATTTCCAGAAAAAGTTGAGGATACAGAGTTCTCCACTGTACTTCATCTCAAGCCTGCCTGTGTGCTTGATCCATGGCCATACCTGAAGATGCTTTTTATTATTCAGTCTAATTCTTCTTCCACAGTGAGATCAATGGTGTCATGCTGGTGTCATGCTGGTGTCATCAAATAAGAACAAAGCCCATCTTCACCTCAGGAGTAATGATACCATTCAGGGACTTATTCACCTTTCTTGGATCTGTGCTAATTCTCTACTCATTTAATTTAGAATCACAGAATCATCAGGGTTGGAAGGGACCTTAAAGACCACTGAGTTCCAACCCCCCCTGCCAATGGCAGGGACACCTCCCACTAGAGCAGGTGGCTCATCCAGCCCCACACAGCCTGGTCTTAAAAAACCTCCAAGGATGGGCTTCCACCACCTCTCTGGGCAACCTGTTCCAGTGTCTCACCAGCCTCATGGGGGAGACATTTTTCCTAATGTCTGACCTGAATCGACCTCTCTCTAGTTTTAATCCCTTCCCTCCAGTCCTATCACTGCCTGACAGCCTAAAAAGTCCCTCCCCAGCTTTCTTGTAGCCCCCTTCAGATACTGGGAGGCCACAATTAGGTCTCCTCGAAGCCTTCTCTTCCCCAGACTGAAGAATCCCAACTCTTAATTAATTAATTAAGTTAATTCTTGTGACCATCTATAAACCTCATCAGCTGGAGGCAGGACTCCCTCAACTGTCCCTTCCTTGCTTCTAATGGCCCATCCTCCAAGCTTCTAGCCGCGCTTGTCCTGACAACTGAGCAGCACTGGAGATTTCCTTTTCTTTCATCCTCTTCCTATTGTTGTTAACAATGTGTAAGGACTGGGGACCACCGACTGTGGTTCAGTCACTATTTGATTAATAGCTCTTGGGTCCTGTACTAAACAGTATTCCTAGGAATATGGCTTTTTACCAGGCAGAATGGGAGTATTATATTCTGACTGACATTCTCATAACAGTCCATGTTTTAGAAAATCATTAATTATAGGCTCCAGTCCATCACGGGCCTCCAATTTCAAATGATACTGTTTTTCTCTTACTGGCTTCCCTCCTGGCTTTAATTCCACTCTCACCGGTTCTGTCAATTTGGCTCTTCCAGGTTTCTCATTTGCCCAGACAAAAGGGATCACTGCAGTCAAGGTTTCAGAGGAAACTTCAGTTTGGCTTCCTTTATTTCCAGCATCTTTTGTTTCTGCTAATTCCTGAAACACAGGTACTTGTGCCTCCCAGGCCATATTTTGCAGAATAGGTACTCAGATTTTGTCCTGATCAAAAGTTACCCATGCTCCCAACTCATTTAACAAACCACTTCCTGTCAGAGGTAACCGGCATTCTGGAATATACAAAAAGTCACGTGTAAGTATTTTATACCCAATTTCACACTTAATTGGTTGAAAAAAATAGTTCTGACCTCCCCTTTTCCCATGGCACCAATTACTGGTATAGAAAATTTGCTTATAGGTCCTTTACAACTATTTAATACAGAATATGTTGCCCCTGTATCAACTGAAACCTTAACTGTCTTATTCCCCATCTTAACTGTAACCAGGGGTTTGGCTGGGGAACCTAATTTCCCAATCCCTGTCCCCTGTCAGTCCAAATCTCCCATACCAATCATAACCAAATCTGCCTCCGGAACAGGTATGGATGGGGGTGTCCACTTAACTGGTTGTCTCTTTGGGCACTTTTCCTGTGTCCCTTTCTCTTGCAAATCACATATTGATCCTTTTCCAGAGGTGTTCTAGTTCCCATATTTCCTCCTGCTCCTCACCCCCTTCAGTGCCCTCACCCTCTCAGGAAACCTCTTCCTTGAGAGCAAATCTGTGCTTGGGCAAAGGCAGCTGCTAAAATTGCAGCATTTTGCTTTCTGTCCTGCAATTTCTCTTTCTGTTTCTCCTTCTCCCATTCTTCCCCATTGTATACTTCATACTCAATCTCTAGTCACTGAGGTAGAGGCATTTCAGACATGCCATCTACTTTCTGCAGCTTTCTTCTTCTATCTGGAGCTGACTGTCCCACAAGCAAAGTAGTAAAAGTCATTTTATTAGCCTCATATTCTCTCATTCCCCTGCCAAGCTTTTTCCAGCACCATTCCTTTTCCTCAGGCTGAAACAAAGCATTTAGCAATACCTGCACATCTTTCCAGTCTGGAATATGATTTTCAACTATCAGTTTAAAAGACCAATACATTGTCTCTGGATTTTCCCAATAAGACCCTGCATAATCCTTACAGTTCATTAAATCTGAGGTTGAAAAAGGAACTTTCACAAATACAGGCTCCCCATCTGATCCCCCTGCCTGGCACAGTGGAGCCTGAATCACAGGATTCTGTTGTACCTGGGTTCTGCTTGCAATGGGACTAAGCTTTTCCACACTCCTTTCCCTACCGACACCATCCTGATCTTTATCTGGACCAACCAACAATTCACATCCTCTTTCTCATCCTCTATTTTCAAAAGAATTTTCCCAATACTACAAGCAGAAAAACATCGAGTCAATTTCTTTACCTCTTCCATCATCAGTAACACATTTGAATCAGATATCAACAATTTATATTTCTTCCTTGTTTCATGATCATTTCTTAAAGCAAAAACCAAACCCATGTATGGGATTTCGTCCCTTTTATTATGCTTTCTGCAAAACAACTTAAGTTGCAGAATTGTATTATAAGTCAAAGACCCCGTTTCTGGCCATTTTTCCTCATCCTCCAATTTGTATTTTGGCCACCATTGAGTGCAATATTCCCTTAACTTTTTCTTTGTTAGAGGATCCCCACCAAACTTATCCCAGTGTTTCAGGATGTATCCTAATGGGGAGCAAGGGAAACCTCTGCAGGTTGCCCTACCCCATGTCCTGCTCCCATACTGTTACCCACAAAGAATGTTCTTGCTATCCAAGCCTTCACGCTTTCACGCACTCCAGTTGTCACTGTACAAACATGCAGAAAGCTTAGAAAAACCCTTCTCCGATACCTTTACCAAGACCTTCTCCGATACCTTTACCAAGACCTTCTCCGATACCTTTGCCACGACCTTTGCCACATGCACAAGGCTTAGAAAGTACTTTGCCTATTATTACCTTATGCAATGTCTCTTTATCATGAGTTGCACCTTTGGGTCACTTACCCACTCTGGATGGGGAGATTACTCAGAGAATCCTCCGAGCAACAGGTCGGTGGGCACTTGGAGTCTGAAGAGCAGCTTCTTCCCACCAGCAGCTGGTGAGACAATCCTGGCAAGGCCTTATAGCTGTCCCATCTGGGTCACCAGAAAACTATTGTCCAAAAAAGCGGATTTGTTGCCCGGTGTGTGGTAAGTCCAATTCTCACACTCTCAGGAGAGACACTGCTGATTTATTTCAGCATTGCTCAAGCCTGGGTGTTTGGTGATTTCCCACAAATCAAGCACAGCAAACAAAACTCTGTGTGTTGTATTTATTACAAAGTTAGTAATTTACAAGCCCACCCTCTTTATGATGATTGGTTAGTAATCTGCATACAATTACAATACTGCTGACTCCATACTTCCACTACTATGCATGCTCAGGGGAAGGTTCTTCACCTGGGCAAGGATCTTTTTGACCTATGGGAGTGAGTTTTAGTATTATAAAGAAGCCAGTTCACTTAAGGAGAGCACTAGTTGTTGTTTAGCTGACAGTACAAAACTACGTAAAACCAATGTAATCTGTAATTCCACTTGATTTATATGTTTTGCAGACTGTCTCTTCTTCAAGGGCAGCCAGTTCTTGATTAAAGGTTCCTAGACTAATCAAAAGGCCTAACTAAATTCATAAGCAATGTCTGGTTGGATAACAACTGGACAGTTGGGACCTGGACCCAGCGGGGCAGCGAGCTCACCTCATGAAGCTTGTGGCTGTGGTGGAGAGTGCTAGGCCTGCCAGGACAGCACTGTGAGATGAGAGCTGCTCCCTGTTGGATGGCTGCGTAGCCTCCTGAAGAGGATGGCTTGGCCTGCAGTGGTGAGCTGCAGATGGCAAACGTGAGAGGAGGCAGCTGAACTCCATGTTGATTGAATAAAACCAATTAATGCTTCTGGTTAAGCAGTGCAACTTGATCTAGCTTTGGAGTCAGCTCTGCTGCAACTAAGGGGGGTGGGATAGAGATCTCCAGAGGTCCCTTCCCATCTATATCTTTCTGAGTTATATGAAGACATAGAGGCTTGCCATGAAAGGTTTGAGCTGAGTCTGAAGACATTTTTAAGTGATGAGTACAGAAACAAATGCTTTTTGCATCTTTATAGGTGTCACCCCTAGGGCAAATGATCACCTCTGAACTGCCTCTTCAGTCTTCCACACCATTAAACTGATAAATGAAACAAGACCAGTATAGTCAAAACCATCACACGGGCAGAATTATGAAACCTCCTTCAGACCTGGAAAAAGTGAGTCCTCCAGCTGATGCTGGTCTGGGAGGAAAACCCTTCTTGCTTCAGTAAAGACTATAATGACCCTGTTGCACTAGCTTCAAAATAATAGTGAAGATGTATTGTTCCCTCCCTGACCCATTCCTCTGGGATCAGGGGCTTCGTTAGTCCCTCTGGTTAGGAGACACATTGCTCAGCTGCTTCCTATATGCCATATGGGAAACTGAAACAACTTGCCTTCTCAGATCCTGAAGAAGCCCATGTTCTTTTCCCTCCCACCTCTCTCATTTATTTCAAGAGCAGAGTCAGACAGACATGCTCATGGCTGATCCAGTGTGTGTGTTTTCTCAGGGAAGAAGTCTGTGTTTACACGTGTGGGCTCAGTCTGGGGACATATTGCAGATGGACAGGACTGGCGAACTGTGTACCAAGTGGACGAATTTGGGGTTTGCTTCCCGGTGAGCTTTTACAATTTTAGCAAAACATGGACAGTGACAGGAGTGGGGAGAGACCTAAGGTGTTAGTATTCAAGGGTCAGAACCACACAAGAAGGCTTATGGATCAAGCGTGGTGCCATCAGGTACAGTTTCGCTCCTGGGGGAGGCATTTTCTATCAGACACAGAAAAGGGTGCTTTCCCATCTCAGGCTGTTCAGGAAGCCTGAGTCCCAGCTGGAAGTATCTGTGCACAATAGTAGATACTTAGCTGAGCTTCAGAGAACTTGGATATCAGAGCTTCATCTTGTCAGGTGTTCCTGTGCAGGGAGGCTATGGCAGATGACTGGGTGACTTGCTGCAAAGCACCCATTAAAGAGGATGGAAGAAATGTGACCCATGTATGTGCTCTGGGTGATATCTAGCTGATGCTACTTGTCACAGAGGTGCTGCAGGAGCCACACATTCTGCAGATCATAGTGGTTTTTATAATGACATTTATCGTTCCTGTTTTCTACTGTGTATCTTAAACACTTTGTCTTAAGAAATCCAGCTGAAAGTTTCTCATATCCTGGTGGGGTTCAGGATGCTTTATTCTCAATTTAGTCACCATGAAGAGGTGACACGTCAGCAGGGTGTTTGGCCACATGTCCTGCAATTAAGAATTTTATTCCTAAATCTGAAATATTTCTGGAGCTTCACACACCCAAGATGGAAGATCCTAAAACCAGTAAAAGCTGTAAGATGTAACAAAAATAGTCAGATTCCAGAGGTCTGTGATTCCATATGTCTGCCGATAACCCTCTGTCAGCTCAGGTCGAGTCATATCTTAGACTTTCCCAGGTCTTGCAGGAATTCAATCATCATTTCAGGATGCATTTATTAGCCTGCATATTTTGTGATGAAAATTTTCAAAGACCTTTACCTGAAGCATCCTTTATCAGCTTTTCTGTTGTTGCACATCCAAATGACTTCACAAAAGGGGTTTTGCTGGACAGCACTCCACAAGCATGCGCTCAGGTAGCACTTTGGTAAACTCATCTATAAGCACAACAGAAACTTAGAGTTGTTGTTTCTCTGTGTCAAGGACAATTTCTTGGTACTTCTAATTTTTTTTTCCTATGTTAGATCCAGTCTTGAAAACAGCTGAGGCTGTTGTATATGGTTCCAACAAACCTCCTGTGCTCCCAGAATAGCAGCATGGTAGATGAGGGCCCAGGTTTGAGCTGGGAATTTGCCAGTTGTCCACAAGGTAAATTTCACAGAAGATTCAGTAGAGAAGCTTGGGAAAGCCATCCTTGTAATTCAGATGATGCATGAGGTTTTGCTCATAATTAAAAACAGACTGCTTCATGATCCATGAATCCCTTTCCATAGCTGTAGAAATAACTATTCTTGTAGAGCACTGCTAACAGTGTGCCCTGATGATTGCAGTTTCTCACTGGGAGAGGATTGTCTTCCATCTCAGTTTCTCTATGTTTTAAAGGGTTTCCAGATCAAGTCCTGACTTAAGGTCTCCCAGCTGTGGCAAGATTCCTATAGGTGTTCCTGGTATTCCCCAGTGCTGCTTTTGCTTTTACTTCCAAGGGTGAAAATCCTACAGGTAGACGGTGGAATCCTGGACTGCAGACAAGAAGGAAGACAGCTGGCATGGAATTGGGATCTAGTGGTGACACCTGCAGTGCTCTACTTGCTATATGGCAGAACAACTCAGTGCTGTATGATGTGCTTTTATTGCTGAAGACTCCAGGAGGACTCGGCTTTATCTGGGACACAAAGGCTAAGCCCCAATCTTTTCTTTCAAGACCTCTGCTTGTGCTGAAAAAGAGCATCACTCTGGGACAATAGGCAGCACAACCAAATCTAGTTCAAACTGATACCTCTTCCAGCTTGGAGGGTGCACCTTACTTATGTCACATTTCTTGATCCTCTTGAACAGGTTTCTTACTGGGAGAGGAATTGCTGGAGTCCTTTAAGCATAGATGTCTACAGCTTTCCTGTGCCACCCTTGTGGAACCAGACTGGACATGTCTGTGAATACTTTACTGAAAAGTAGTGAGCCATCTTCATCTGAGTTGTTCTGTTCCCAAAATGCCGGGCACAGAACATGCTGTGAGCTGTCTCTCAGAGGGGAGGAACCAAAAATGGCTCTGATCACACTGCTGGTGTTGCATAAACCCGGAGAACTGAGAAGTCCCTGCGTGGTCAATCAGCATCAGATTTGTCTTGGCAGGGTGCCCACAGGTTGATTGGAACAGACAGAGGTGTTTGTCTGGCTTCCTTTGCCTAGAGAGTCCGAGGCAGGTCTAGGGGCCCTCCACTAGAAAGGCACATACACATTCGCACTACTTACATTCTTCTCAGCTGTGTAGCTGTTTCTGGACCCTTTCCCAGTAGCATTCCCTCTCTTATTGGATCTCCTAGGTAGACCCTTGATGTTTGAGTGTCCCTCCTTAGGAAGTTAGAGGCTTGTTTTTCACATTATCTACAACTTCAGTTGGTTATCAAGAATGTATACTGAATGACCAACAGCAGAACCAGTAACTGAGATCACTGCAACTTTTTGGAGAACCTGGTTTACAGTTGTCAGTTACAGAATTTTCTTGGGAAAACAAACTTATGGGTTTAGCTGGCAGGTCCACGAGTCTCTGGTCAAACACAGCAACTGCCTAGTGTCCTTGGTTTTGGCTAGGATGGAGCTAACTTTTTCTTCCTAGCAGCTAGAATAGTGCTGTGGTTTGACCTCAGGGTGAGATTCAGTATGAGAAGAATATTGGTGAGATACTGATGTTTCCAGATGTTGCTAAGAAATTCAGGACTTTTCAACTTCCCATGTCTTGCTAGTGTGTAGGTGCACCAGAAGCTGGGAAGGAGCATAGTCAGAGCAACAGACCCAAACTGGCCAGTGAGGAATTCCATATCATACAGCATCGAGTTCAGTACATAGGTGACAATTGGCTGGGACACTGTCTCTCTCTCTTCTGGGATTACAGTTTAGGAACTTTCTCTCCTGCAGGATTGCTATCCAGGGGTGGGCTGGGCTTTGGTCAGCAGGTCTTGAGCAATTGCACTGTGCAATTGCTGATTTGTATATGCAATTATTATTGCTATTAGCATTATTACTTTAATTTTATTTTATATCAATTATTAACTTGTTTTTATCTCAACCTACAAGTCTCCTTACCTCTACCCCTCCAATTCTCACCCCCATTCACCAGGATGGGGGAAAGTGAGCAAGTGGCTCTGTGGTGTTTGGCTGCTGGATGGGTTCAAACCACAACACCCAAGTATCTTAAAACTCTCAGTGCTTCACTGTCAGCTGGGTTTAAGACACTCCTTGGGTAGTCCACTTTTCCCAGAGCCATTTACAGGTATCAGTCAACCATCAAGAGTGTAATTCTATGTGACAGCAATGGCATCTTAGATGTTTTCTTTCCACTCCTCAGCAGCTTCTCATTCACTTAGTTGTGCTAGGGCAGCTGCCTGTAGGAACATGCCATGGAGTCATCTGAGTTATTCCTTATTCTCATTACACACCCACCTTTTCTTCTCCTCCTCCTTTTAAACCTAATATTGACATTGGTCTGACTTATGGCCCCATGAAGAGTCATATTATGACAAACTGTGCATGAGAAGGTGATTGTGTAGCCAGGGGCAATCACTTCCAGTGGTATTGAGGCAGGAAAGCAAACTTGGAAGAGAGTCTCTTGCATCAGTTTCCTTGTGAGAGCAGCTGTAAGGAGGAATCCCACCCTCGTGCTCCTGGGAAGCTCCTACACTTCAATGAGCATGCCCCTTCACTTAGAGGAGGTCTCTGTTTGTTTATATCCACCCTAAACATTTCTTCTTCACAGACCAGGGTAGGAAATGCTGTTATCTTGGGTTTGGATTTTTTTATTATTTTGAACAGTCTTGAGACAGTATTTTAACTGTATCTCTCTTTTCCATTGTTAAGGCTTCTGAAATTTACCTTTGGTTCATGACTGGACCATTTTGTCCATATTTCCTCCTCTGTGCAAGTTCATCTGGTCTTACAGTTCAGACAGAGGACACACAGAACCTTGGGTTTACCGTTTTTTTCAGTATGACTTTTATTTTGATTCAATAAGCAACACAGAGAAGAAAATTATAGTAATAAAT
>JANHGN010022791.1:33440-51750 GCA_024605025.1 Megaceryle maxima | reverse complement strand
CAAACCATTTTAGAAAATTTTCAAAGGACATGTTTTATACCTAAGGAAAAAAAAAGTATTATAAAAAAATATAAAAAAAAAAAAATATATATATATGGGCTACATGGTATGTACTTCATGAATGAATCTACATCTCAAGCTAGAAAGAAAAGTCCAATCCCATTTTTCTCTCATGTATATTCATATAGGAAAAGCAATTACTAATTTTAGACAATGAGTGTTTCTAGATTGTAAGTATACATGTAGTACTTGATATTTTTTCTTTAATATTCTTCCATTTAAGAAAACTCTTCAGAGAAATGACTTTTAGATAATTCCACAAAGAGCTGTTATCAAAAATCCTGTAAAGGGCCACTATTTGGTAACTATTCAACTTGCCTTTTTAACAAAATAAGTGTGCAGGTGAGTATTATACTGTATGTCAATAACTGGGGAAAAAAAAAAAAAAAAAAAAAAGAAGAGATGTTAAAGCAAGCTAAATAATTGCCTAACAGTATTTGTAGTAATGACCATAAACTTCTACTATGATAATTTTTCCCTGCACTTTTAATTACAGATCAATAATACTTTGCAGTTGACATTTAAAAATGCTGAACTGCATGTAGAAACATAGACAATAAAAATATACAATGTGGTACTGAATTTGACAAATCAATAAACTTTGCCATTTAACAAACTGTAGCATGTAAACAGTCACCAAGATTAGCAAGTGCAAAAGACTATGCTTCAAGTGCTTAACTATTGTTTAATAACACTAGGCTTCAATAAGTTGACAAAATTCCACTCCTTTGAAAAATCAGCTATTCTATTGTTTATTTGCTTTATTTATGAATAGTATCTCTTTCACAGGTTTGAATTTAGCTGAACTAAAAGCTAAACAGCACTCACAGATTGTCTTTAGAAAATAAGGTTCTTAAAGATCAATAGGTGAGTAGCTGCATAGGTTTTAGCTTACCTTTCCTTACTTAGATATTTTTTTTTCCTTTAAAAATCCTTTCTTGCAACAAGTACATTTAATAAACAGGATCATGGCATTAAACAGTAGTTACATATGAGAATATCAATATAATATCAATGATTCTATTTGAAACTAAAGGCTATAATCAATAAAATGCCATTCAACTTTTCTATACCAGCTCATGCTAAAATAAGCAGGAAAGAGCATTTTTTTCAATCTTCTGACTCTGAAAACGGGCCTTCCTTCCTTCCTTCCTTCCTTCCTTCCTTCCTTCCTTCCTTCCTTCCTTCCTTCCTTTCCTCCTTTCTCTCTCCTCTCCTCTCCTCTCCTCTCTTTTTTTTTTTCTTTTCTTTTTCTTTTCTTCCTCTAGATTTTGTCTTCATTGCAACAGTCTGCTTAATTTTAACTGAACATTGTCACTACCTGATTCCCATGCACAGAAAAACATTTCTAACCATGGTAAGTAGGGCTTTAACTCTGAGGAGTATGGAAGGAACCATAAGGGAGGGGAAAAAAATTTATTTTCCAATGGTAAAACTTTTCAGCAGGATATTATCAACAAGCTCTGTTTGCTGTTTACTTCCTAGCGCTCTCAGGCAAAGCTGAACAGATTGAGAAATTGTCATCTTATTGTACATTTGTAAATTTAGATCTCACTTTTGCAACTATTATTGATGTTAAGGACCACTCTTGTAAGTGGTCCAAGTCTCTTTTAAATTGTAATGTTTAAGAAGAGTTGGGTGGTAAACTCTACTTCACCTGGCACAATGCAGATGGAGCAGCCAGCTAAACCAGTCACTAAGGTAGACTGCAGATCTGAGAACCTTAACTTAATTTAGTTCCTTGACAGTTACAATTGTGAACAGACTTCTCATACAGATAGTGTTGTCTGGGGACCACATCCCTACCATAAATACCAAAGTTGCAGGTAGAATGTGGAAGGTCCAGGTTGCTCACACATCTGACCCACATCTGATCTCCTCTGATCCATAACAGGTATAACCTCTCATAAGCCTAAACAGGTACCTACTCATTCACTCTCCTTCTTTAGCAGCATGCCTGTATACAAAGTATGTATTATCTGTGCCAGAGATCAAGGCAATATATGGACTCTCTACATCAGGTCACTCGAATATGTACTTGATAATCAGGCTAAAGTCCCAGTATGGCAACGTTTAATTAATTCTTCAGCAGTAGCAAAAAGATAATATGAAACACAGAACCCCTTCTATCTAGTTGCTCTGTGTTAAACAGAGGACATCTCCATCTTGGTCCTCCACATCTCAGCTGAGTGCTTATTTAGGTGAGGCAAAAGGCAGTGAGCCACTCCTTTGGCACTGTTCTGTGTAATACTTTGTCCACTTGGCACTTTCAGAGGACATCTGTTTGACTGGATCCCAACAGTGAGACAAGCAGAGGAACATACAGCTCACATAGTGCCAGCAGTATTTTCTTCCAAGTACCCTGATGAGATCAAGATGTGGTGGTCTTGTGACAGCATCTTAGGATGTAGAACATTAAAAAGTCTGTCACAGAACTGCTGGTTCTCACTGTTCACTCCCACACTTTCTCTCTTGCGTCATCAACTTCCACCCTTGGCCATTTGTCCTTGCCCCATGCTGCCCACTCCATCATGCTCATGCAAATGTCTATATGTGACTAATAACTAGTCACAGCAGTTTCTTAACAAAGAAACAAACAGTTTCTTAGTCCATTTCACCTTGTGTGGGCACACAAACACTTGCATTGGCAGAGAAGCAGCATGGCATGAGGAGAGAAACTCTACTCAAGAACAGGGAGGAGAAAATTGCAGCTTTAGTTGGCCTAAGCTGCCACTCAGTAAATTTACTAGAGTAACACAGTGAAGGAATCTGGGCACCTCTATGGCTTGATGCAACAGGAAAGCAGTTAAGAGATTTTTTGGGGATGACCTTGACCCCTTTTTCCTATACCTTGTATCTGCTCATCACACTATGACACCGTCATGATTCTTCACTTTCCTCTGTGCTTCATACTCTGTGACTGATACCATATGCTTTTTGACTACTACCTTAAATTTTAAACTTCTGGTCATAGATGTCAGAATCAGTAAATTTACTGTACCTCACCTGAGGCTACTAACAATGTTAACATTCAAAACTTCAGCCATTCAGAAAAAGTAGTAGATATTTTGAAAGACTTCCCCAAATACTGCATCAGTAGAAGCAATATGTTGTTGCAGCAAACTAGAATTTCTGGGCACATAAAGAGAAATTTCTTTCAAATAGGAAAGGTCTGGAAAAAATATTTTGAGAAATATTTTGAGAAATGCTAAGAGAAAATACAAAAAAAAAAAAGTGCTGCATAGTTTGCTGCACTTTCCAATGAGACTCTTGTTTCAGATTGCCTGCCAACGATATGGTCAATATTAAACAATAACCACCAAGTTTAGTGAAAACTTTTGGTTTGCTCTGGTATACCTTTGTGTCAATATATCTTCAACTCTGAATCCATTATAACAAGGCCTGACTGACCATGACAATTTCCAATATGCATTGTCAAGTTTCATTCACATCACTCATAAATACAAGGTTAATGGAGAACCTAACTTCAGTCATGTTAGTTTGCTTTGATAGTGCCTCCTCAGTTCTCCTTTTCAAATTCATCTTCACGTGACAAACCTAAACTAGAAAATACACTTGCTAAAAACACATTCCAACAGCACTTGAAAATTATCTGTTCTCCAGTAAGTACTTTACAGATATAAAAAAGATTATCACCACTCAAGTATCCAAGAGAATAAAAGAGCAGATTATTCCAAACAGAAAAATATTCAGTTCAGAAAATCCTATTCAATTAAACCCAAATACTGTCTCAGTGTTTTTTAAACTATCAATGACAACAGGCAAACTGTAAAGTACAAATTTTCAAAAGCTAATAACTTAGAAAACAACTGAATATGAAATACTTTTAAGTGTACCAGAAGTGTAATCATTAGTTTACTGCTCCTACTAGGTTAGCACTGCTAGCTTATACATGGAATATGGACATTGTTTATACATCAACATATTTAACTGAATATTTTTAAAAGCTAGTGGGAGATATTTATCCCAGATCTTCTATTCTTGGGCAGTGGATTGAGATGACTCAGAAACTAAAGAAAGAAAAGCAGGAACTCTAAAGTAAGCTGGTGGGTCAATATCATTATGGTGATTTCTAGCATTTTTATCTCAGAGTTGTAATGAGATTTAATATTGGTATGACTACACTCTTGTCCAAAATACCTATCCTGGTTTTTAAACTGCCTAAAGTAATGTATTAATGAGCTGATATATCTCTATTGCATCAAGTGTGAGGATGGAAATGAGATTATAAGAAGTTATTTAAACTACAATAAATTAGGTTAAACAGTAAAGTTATACAACATAATAGTAATCAAAAATCAGTAATTTCTGCAAAGGTCACTTATGCCTCAAAAATTTATCAATTTCCTTTGATCATGACAATAGAGCAAAGGACAAAGGAAAACCTTATATTAACTATTTGATATCTTTTACTTCACCTTTTGAATGCTTTCGACCATCTCCCTGGCAGCTTGCCGTTAACAAACAAATCACTTATATCAGTAGGTAAAAGTACTATGCAAAGTTTGACATGAGTCAAACTATCATATTCAAGAGGGTTTCATAAAGTTACACAAACATGTGGGCTTAAAGGAAGGGACCCACCCATGACTGCTTCCTGGGAAGACTCAGAACAATAATCCCTGCTGCATTCACTCTCTAATCAGTGTATCACATGCTATTTGTTATATTCATCCCCAGAAGCATACCCTTAAATTTAGTTGTTGCACAGTTGAAGAGTTTTCAGACATCACCAATGGGATTTTTAGTTTCTATCAGTGTCCCAGACCGGGATGTCATTTCTAAGTCCTGGGAACTTGATGCAAGTGTCAGCAAAGCAGAGTCTGACATCCCAAAAACCACTTGTGGTGTCAGTGTGTCTTTGAAGCGAGACAATAGCATTGCAAAGGGGATTCATATTGCCATAGGTCTTATTTTCCACCCTCAAAGCACTGGCAAATGCACCCTTCCTTTCAAATGCTCTTATGTTTACATTAAGCCATTACATGCAATGAAGTCTATGGACAACCTGACTTAATGCTCCTGGAACATCTCTTTGAATTTTCCTGAATGCTCTGGACTGCCTGACTCTACAAGACTGTCTATGCATATTGAATAGAGCCAGGAGTAGGATACCACTTGTGCTACTCACCTAGAAGAGAGGTAACTCATCTACCCCAAAGCCACATATGATGCCACTACACAATAGCTGTGGTCCCAAAATGGCCCCAAAGATCTTTGAATTCAGGGGCACTCAAAGGACCCAGAATCTAGCATACTGCATTTTTTTGCCAGTTCACACTGAGATTTAGCTCAAGGTAGAAGTCTTATCTTGCCCCTGTGTGAGGTGCATATGAATACTTGCAGTAATACTCCCAGAACCCTGGGAGGCAGGAACTCTGGTTGCCCATTCTGTTATCATAACTGTGGTCAATGGGTCATTCAGTGAACAGAGTGCTGTGACTTACTTATACTCTAACTAATTATGGAATCACAGAATCATTAAAGTTGGAAAAAACCTTCAAAATCATCAAGTCCAACTATCTACCTAACATTATCATGACCACTAAACCATGTCCTGAAGTGCCACGTGCTAATGTATTGGTTCCTGTATTTTCTTCCTTGAAGTTAAAGTGAAGCAATTTAGGTCTCCTCTGTCCCCATGGGCTCCATTTTCTCTAGTGCTAGCAGGTAATCAGCCTAAGATTCCTAAATAACAGCTTTCAGGACATTATCTGAGCAGCTCTGATCCTGAGTGTGCCACAAAAGATGAGGGATAACAGTCTCATTAGTTGTATCACAGCATTCATGATAGGAGCATTCATATAAGATGTTTCCAGGTCCCCAAACATTGAAAATTGGATTGTACTTGCGGTGAAGCTGCTGCAATGAATCTTCTATAAAGGGAATGTGGCAGTGTTTCAGATGTCTTTGCATATGTGGGCTCTGGTCATTGTACAAATGCAGTAAACTAAGAAATTTCTGGGCTACATATAAGCTTCAAAAAGGATTTCTTTTCATCTCCTTAGTGTGGAGGAACTCTTACTCAAAGACTGACAACACTATCTGCAACAAAATTTCCCTACAAACTGTTTCAGCTATCAGACTTACCTTCCTTCATTTTCTTGCTACAATCTATTCTAGAAAACAATACGTTCATATTCTTCAAATTTCTTGTGTCTGTGATCATCTAGGATCCTGTATACCCTAGAGCTGCAAACCTCATCATTCTTTGCACCTGAATGAATTAAATGAAACATGAATTTTAGACAAAAAAAAAAAAAAAAAAGAGGAAGGGAATTTAGAGATCAGAGTATGCCATTAGAGCAGTCTCTTTTGACTTTCCTAAATAACAGAAGGCTGAGCTTTTCACTAAAGGATTCCTACATGAATTCCACATATCCTGATACAATCAGAACATGTCTTCTATACAGTTCCAGACCTTTAAAGATTTTAAGTAATGCAGAAGCCATCACTAAAATTAACAAATCGTGCTGATAGACAACAGTCCTCACTATTAAAAATACACCCTATTAATTTATTTCACTTTACCTTCCAGCTGAAAGATCCCATCATACTTTTTGAAGCTAGATGGAGGACCCTTCCATCAGAAATGTTCTCTTCAGCTACACTTACAATACATGCAAGCAACTGTTCAACTATCTCTCAGATAAACAAAATGGACTGAGTTCTTCTAGTCTGTCTCTTAGTGTAGTTTTCTAGTCTAGGAATTATTACTGTAGCTTTCTTCTGAATCCTCTGAGGTGAAAGTAGCTCAATTCTGGCATTGGTGGATATTTATGAGGGTGACCCAACACATATGTTAGTGCTTTGTTTACCTAAAGAGGTATGGACAAGATGCTAAGGACATCATTGCAACAAAATTTATTGTGCTTTTCTTTATCCATGTTCAGCACTTGTAAAATACAAGACTGGCTGACATGCAAACACAAATATTTTTGTCTTTAATATATAAATTCTCTTCCACATTTAACTGAATGAACAGTGTTGTGTCACTTTAAAACCTGCTTTCCAAAAGATTTTTACTAACTGTATCAAACATTCAACAATATTTATCACTATTTAAACAGTTACTAACTAATTTTAGATTCCTGAATCAGAGTTATTTATGTTAAGGGCTTTATGTAAACTATGTGTGTCTCACCCTCTGAACCAACTTTTTCAGTATATAGAGCTTCAAAACAATACTAAGTGTGGTTTTTAAGATAGATCTCTTGTGAAAAGATACTTGCTTCTTAGTCCCATGAACTATGGAGCTGGTAAATTCCTAAACCTGTGCCATCAACAGTTTTGGTTTTTTGACCAGCACTATGACAGTTGTACTTGTTTCCATTACCATAAACCCTATGGCAGAGCTCTGAAAGACATTTATAAAGTCTGTTAAGAGATCATGTTACTTTTGAGCTCTATGAAGCTCAAATGTCCATTACAAAAATATTAGCTAATTAACCATATACAACAACAGGAAATATGGAGTTTTTTTGTGGAATGAAGATGCCTGTGATTTACTGTAAAAAAAAACCTGTATTGCTAGATGAATATTAAATCAAGGTAAATCAGCTTCAGCCAGAAATTAATTCATTATCATTATCTTGGCACCTATTTTAGATGATGTAAATAAACCAAAGTGAGTTACAGATGTAAAAGCTGGAGAAAAGACAAAAGATAGTCACTGTAACAGAGTCTGCAATCATAGATTATAACAACAATTTTCCATAACCTAGGAAGAGGGGTCTATCAGAAGGAAATTACCTTTCTGTTCACTCACAGGTTCCTGAAAGAGTTCTAATTCTGCTGATCTCTGAGCTAGGACTGTCAGATCAAACTCCTATCCTCAGCAACTCAAAACCAGCTTTAAATTCTAGGAGACATCAGTTTCATTTTTCAAGTACCTAACTTCCAATCACAGCCCAAACACTTTATCTAATATACAAGTGTATTTGTGAGGCCCATGATCAGCCTGACTAATGTCTTAGTAATCACAACCGAAAAAAAATGAGAACATTTTAAGGACCAGCTACATTTTTGGATGTTGAGGCTGTCAAGCTCTTTCAACCAGGGCATTTCTAGATTTACAGGGATGAATAATTTAGTCATTCCTCACTGAGGCTTTGGTATGCTGTGGAGCAACTTGATCAAATTTATTGCTAATGTATTCCCATCCTGTATCTCAAGATGAAGATAAACATTTTTTATTTAGTCCAAATATGGTATAAAAAACCTTTCAGACTATTTCAGATTGCTGAATGCTCTCCAGATGCAAAGATCCAGTCAAACCAGTCCAAACGCAACTTGTGCTGCTGTACATAGCAAAGTAGGCAGTTCTTACATACAAGGCAATGGATTATGGACAAAAATCTCAAATAAAACAAAAGGAAAAGAAATTGTAAGATTTTTTAAATGTCTGTTCTGAGATGGAATTTCACACCTATTTTATAAGGTGTAGCCTATCTATCTGACAAGTTAGAAAGGGAATATTTTAAAAGTATGTTTGAATAAAGAATATTAATCTGTTCGTATATGGTATAGTTGTAGATTATATATATTTATGTATATCAAACAATTGTCATTTGATTTTTTTCTGTCATCTGAAAACAATAATGTTTTACTGTCCTGATTTCATAATATAGCTGTTTTGTGTAAATAGAAAGCTTCTCGATTTCTATTAAAGATTAAAAGTATTCAATGAGCAGAGGAGTTGCAGGAATATAATTCAATTTAAGACCAGTAATTTGTGTAAATAAATGTCTAATATGAAAGAATCACCACAAGTGGAAATTAGGAACGTTCAATTTTTCATGATTCTTATCATAAGAACAAAAGAGTTCATGCTCATTAAAAAAGTTCTAAAAATAACAAGGTTCAGTTTCTCCTGTGGGTTCATATGAATTTTTTATTTTCCATTTTAAAATTAGGATCATGCCATATACATGCCTTTTTCTGCATACATGAATTGAATTTAAACTTTTTGGTTAAATTATTAACGATGAGTTTAGTATGCTCTAAGGCAAATGAATTAAGAAATCTTGGATTGTAGGAGATGTAGAAAATGCCTGTATCAAGGGAACTGGTGACAAATTTTTCTGAAATTATCTAGGAATATGTATTTCAGACTTCTTTGCAACAAGAAGAAATGTGATGTCTGATTTCAGCCCTAGTTCTTAGGGGCTTTTGATTAATTCACTGATTGACTGATTAATGTTGGTAGATTATACCAGGCAATACTCCCCCATGATAAAGTCCCATTAAGATTAAGAGGGTTGTACAATAAACAGTTAAGATCTATATCATCTAGGTATCTATATATCAGGTTGTCCTTAAAATTTGGAAATATTTTTACCCAAATGCTAAAGGAACAGAGACAATACTTACTTTTAATAAGGGTGGTCACTTTTGAACTTTAGCAACTGATCATGTCAAGTATATACAAACCCATTCTAGATTTGTATTTCAACAAATAACATTAGAGATAAGCATGTGGTGAATGACTAGCTTTCCAACAAAGTGAAAACATAGGAAAGAAATGTCAGGGAATAAACTCTTTTTGAGAGCCATAAAGTCCATCTAAGGACTGGTGTTCAGGACTGTGATTTTTTTTTTCACAGTAACACAATTGCTTATCATGGAATTAAAAGTAATCATTATGGAAGAGATAAATTCTAAGGTCTTTCATGACTGCCATAAAAAAGACTCTTCCTGTGCAATTTACCACCTAACAGCTCCATACTGTACCTTCTTCGATGTGTCAGTTGCATCATTTGAACACTGCTGTGGCAGGCATTCAAGTTAGAGGCTGACAAGACAACATCTGTTGACTGCAGTTTTGGTCAGCTTTGTCTGCTGAGACATAAACACTTCTGGTAAAATTGTGATCTGTAGTGTGCAAGTAACCTTAATGCTCAATACAGTCAGCTTATAGAAATAAATATTTGTGACTACAGAGATGGTTATTTTCTATAAAATTATCTTTTTTATAGATCTCTATGTAAGAAGACATTTCAGAGAAAATGCCTTCCTTATGAATTTCAGCATTAGCTCCATATTTTTATCTATGGAGGTAACTTGAGCTTGATTAAACTTAAATGTAATTAGACTTAGATGTGGCTAAGATATTTTGTTGATCTCTAGGCTGAATATCAATTCCCCATGGTAAGATTCTGAAAGAGTTTGAGATAAATGAAATTTGATGTCTACATTTGAGCTATTTGCTTTAGGCTGCTCTTAGAAACCATGGAGAGGAGTGCTTCTTAAGGGCAGTTTGGCTGTCGTGTTTTGATCTTAGCATCTTTAGAGATTCCTATTTTCTTCCACTGACCACAGAGAGGACATAGGGTGACTGCATCAGGACTAGACATCATACTTATAAATTACAAAGTCACAGCAGAGGTATCCATCCTCAGCAATGAAGATGTCTTGAACATGTCTTGAGCCCATTGGCAGCTTTTTATTCTTGAGCCACAGAATGTCGTCTCCAGTTCCTGGGTAAGTTGAATGAAGTGTTTTTCTTTCTGTTCAATTGATCATCTGCCCATAGCAATGTTTGTGCAGGATTATGAAATGTTTTGTGTAAAACATCTGCTATGTACCTGCTGTATAAGAGTCTGCATGATATTCTCAGTGTGTGTATTTTTCTCCCATCAAGCCTGGATGATTATGTATGCCTTCACTTTCTGAAGTTCAGGTTAAGACAGTATCCGTACTGCACTCCATGTCAATCAAAATGTAGGAAATGTCAATGGTTCTCAACTGTAAATATAAGGTAGGGTAGTTGTTATCCCTTTACAGTGGATTTCTTATTCTTTGCTCAGAATATTTTTTATTTGTGCCACATGTTGCATCCTCTGCTCACACAACTTGAACTTAGGACCAGAAGCAAGGAATATGCTTTTTGAAAGTAGGCATTTGAAGCCTGATTAGTAATTTTTAAGTTGTTATATTAAGCTAAGACTTTAGGCCCTCTAGAGAGAACCACTGGAAACATTTCTGACTGAGGATACCTGCCATCACTACATGAGTTAGTAGTGTTATTAACAAAGTCAAAATATTTAGGAATAATAAAAATACTAAGGAATATTATTTCAGCCACTGTGTTTTAAAAGAAACTTTGTCTAATCTTTCTACTTCACCTAATAAAATGTTTAATACTGACAATACTTATTGAAATAATTACCTTTATTTGTCTACCATGAAGTTCAGAGGAATGATAACATCAATAATAACATTATTTGGAGAAAATAAAATAGGCAGACTAATTATAGAACTCTGCTTAATAAAAAATGAACTCCATTGCCTTTAGCATTTACATAATATAATATGTTATGATTATAGTTTTTAGGGGAAAATAACCAGCATGTTTGTCTCACCGTCTTTATTATTTAAATTATCATACATTATATAATTACCTTCAGCATAACCATCTTATCTCATGGAAGATCTGCGGGAAGAGAAAATAACTGAAATCTAATGACTTTTCTGGCACAATCAGTCCTTCCTTCTGTATCCTTTTATGTGAATGAGAATACTGATACTAATATGAAAAGAAGAGACTGGAAATGCATAAGAAACACTGCCCTAAATCAACTAGATACTATAGAGTAAATACCTTTCCAGTCATCTGATATACAGATCCTATTCCCAGAAACATATCTAGATCTGTGCTAAATGTCCCGCTCATCTTGCCAATCTCAGGCTTTTTCAGAGGACCACATTTTTTTCTTTTGCTTTCTTTGGGTGCTTCTTCAGGCTTATTTCCTCCTCCCACAGCTTTGAGCTTCTCTGTCCCAGCTCTCTTTGTAGGTGCAATTTCATAGGAAAATATTATCATGTCACAAGACTCTCTTTGCCTCCAGCTCAACTACTAAGTGAAACTTATTATGCTAGCAAATTTCACTACAAAGTCACTTGTACTGTGAACCCAGTAACAGGATCAGAGAGCAGAGGGAAGGGGGAATCTGTGAGAAGGAGAAAAGCAAGCATGGGAGTGGGAGAAGAATCTCAAGAGCTGGAAGCCCTCCAAGACTCATATCTCTGGAATGATTCTTGCTTATTTGATAGCCTGCCATGGGCTCCTGCAAATAAGTTAAGCCATGGCATGCATAGCTGAGCCTAAAGGATGGGTGACAGTTGCTCCTTCTGCCAGCCAATTTCATAGAAGATGGGACCACTGGCATTTGTATGGGATGGTCCTTTGTGTGATACCTAGGTGTCCTAGGTTTTAGATTTCACACTTATGCCTTGAAACAAAGAATTTACCACAGCCCTATCAAAGCTACTCTAGGAGACCCAGTGGCTCTGCCAGGCAACCAGAAGAATGATCATTCTGTCCATTCCATGTGCAGTACCTGAGAGAAGAAACAGCATCTGGGGAGTACTGCCAGAGGCAGAGGAGGAAACAAGTATCTATTCCAGCAGCTTTTCCCATTTCTTATGAAATATAGCCTGACAGTTTTCCAGGCACCTGCCCATTTTCCCCTTGCAAGACCTTCCCACAGCACCCCAAGTATTCACCCATTCTTTCCCTTTAAGATGGAAAAGAGTCGCACAGGTTATGCCTTTTCTTCAGTTTTCTTGAGAGAAGATATGTTGTCTTATCATCAGTATTTATAATTTTGTGTAACTGAACTGAAAATACACAAGTTACCTTTTTAGCTAATGTGAAATATGCAACTAAAAAAAGCTCAGCAAATAATTTGTCTTCTCATTGCCACAGATTTGTCGAGACTGTAATTTATTGCGCTCTGGGGCTATATAGGCGTAAGGAAGAATACTGTAGTGAAGTCAGAGTCATTCTCCAACACAGAGAAATGAATGTGCATCTACTTCAGAAAAATACAGATGATTGAAAACAAGTGATGGATTGATTAAGAAGCATATGTTTCTGATGAAATTTGAAATATAATGTCACAAGTAAGTTATACTATAGTCAGTGACTAATTGAAGCCCCTTGAGCACATAAATGGATGTGTCATGTGTGAACCAGAAGAGACCTAGATTCCTTTGGCTTCAAACCTTGAAATTGTGTTGGCATCAAACTGTATCATGGCGTGGTGATTAGCCATACTGTGAGTAAGCTTGAAGAAATATTTGTGTTTGAAGATAGATTCTCAAATCCATGCAAAAGCCACATGCAGTGATGTCACCTTGAACACTGACAGAGTACGTTTTTCTTGGGTCATTCACATTTGAAGTCTAGGGTTGGAAGTCCCACATTCTGGATACACCCAAGGAACGGAAGATTGTTTAAGTGAAAACAGAAAGGGAGGATGAAAGAGGGTTTGTGAGCAGATTAGTCCACGTGTCAGCAAAAGGGAGCTGGTGCAGTCTGAACAAGAAGCATTTAAGAGCCCTTTCCAGCTGGACACACCCCATTCCACAGGTTTACAAAAGGATACCTGATAACCAATTTCTACAATAGGTAGAAAAAGATGAAGGATATAAAACATTAAATATGACAGTCTTTATGGCAGTCATTTTCACTTTGAGACCCTAGTTTGTGCTGAAGGATGAAGAGAGCTATTGCCTGCTTGGTGGAACAATAAGTAGCCTACAAGCTTTCACGTTTCAAGCTGTATATAAAGGACCAAGGTGAACTTGCAGGTTTGTTTTTCAATACAGCACTGATTTAAACAGTTAGTACAAAATCTGTTTGAAAATTGCAACTATTGTGTTCAGGATGTTTTAATTGGGTTGCTTTATTCAAAACTTTTTATAAGTACTGCCTGACAGCAATAGGACTCTGTGGCAGACCCTCAAAGGAGAGGTGATTGCTGTGTTTTGTGGCATAAGAACCACAGGAATGCAAAAAATGACAATTGTGTGTCTTTCATCTTTGCGCTGTTATGGATTCTGTGAAGTTAATGTTATTATTCAGTGTCTAAGATTAGTCAAAGCTTCCTTTAGATAGCATATTAATGTAATGGATTGTTTCCCATGTCTCTTTAATTTTAGCAAATTGCTCAGTTGTCTCAATATTGTAAGTTTAAGGAAATCCAGCTGTCAATTCCTATTAAACTGGCCTGAGTTTTATATTGTTAATTCAGTTGTCTTTCACACTCTAGCTGATAAATCTAAAGAACTCTTTACAAAGGCAGATTTATGATGGATGCCATCTGGTCTGATAGAAGGAAACAGATATTGATTTTTAATATTTTCTCCAAACTTGTTTACTCTAGGATAATACGGCAGCTGTGTGGTGGCTTGTCTCAGAGTGGAAAGGATTATTACCAGTGCCTTTTGATGAGATAAATTACCTAGAATGACTTGAATGGCTAAAGGGTATACTTTGATGTTATGTCGCTTCATTTACCCTTATGACTAAATGATTATTGATTTTATATTTTTAAGCTCTTGAAACGTGAAAATAAGTTGGTAGAGAAGCCTAGCTGTGTTAGTTTTATTAATTTATTTCTGCAGGGCATAATTCACTTTGGACCAGGTTGTGAAGGTTTTGGGTTCATGACCGACTCCAGATACAGTTGCAAAGAAATGGCTTATTTATATAGTCATTGCAAGTAGTTCCAAAATCAATACAGTCTGGGATTGGATGATTAAACTTAGTCCCTTTGTGGGATTCATTCCTGTAGCTGCCTCTGAAATGATCTTGACTGAAGCAGATTCATGTGATCCAGTCTACAAATAGCAAGTTTGTTCAAGTTAAAATATTATTTTTTGCTCATCATTTTTTTATCTACTGTGTTCACTCAGTGACATTTTAACAACCAGAAAAGACTGGTTGATTGACTACTTCAATGAAATCACTAATCTGCATTCAAAGAGTTGCCTCCAAAGACTACTTAGATTTTCCATGGATAGATTTAACTACTGCTTTGATCAGTTAGTCCCAGTATGCAGTGGATTTAGGTCTCTGTACTTATGTAGGCAGCAGGAATCCAAGGTGTACACTAAACCTTTAAATAGTCTTCATAGTTCAAAACAGCTATTTGCCTTTTGTGTACAACAGACACCTACATATTTCTGTGAAGTATTGCCTTTTCTATCATCATTTAACATGTTGGTACTATTTAATGTTTGTCTGAAATGTGACTCTGTTGTCAGTCTATTGAAGTATTTGTAGACACTGGAACAAGTGCAGAAATGTGCTAGAAAAAAAAAAAAATTCTCTTTCTTCAGTTTCCCACAATGACTATTTATACATGCAGTTTGCTTGGTGCTTTTTTTTACCTTAAACAGCAATACTTTTAAGCTAAATTTCTTCTGGAAAGGTTCAGCAACCAGATGCTACATTATCTTATTTAGTCTCAAAAATTGTGATACAAAATCCTAACATTTCATTTATATACATTGTGAAGAAATTATAAATAGTATTGCTAATAGTATTTCAGCTGTCTAAAAGGAGATGAAGACAATAACGTTTGACAAAAGCTGTGGCTCTAACAAAGTTTATTACTTGGAAGAGTTAGCAGTGCATAAACCTGCACAGGACTGTCTAAACTAAAGAATAATATTTCAGGATTTAGTAGTACATATCTATCCATCTTCTGTAAAGGCTATTATCCATATGCTTGTCTTTTGTTCAGATGTATCTAAATGTGGAGTTGCCTGGGTTTTTTTCTTAAATGAATGTTTCACCTAAAACTGTTTCTAAAACATAAACATCTTTCTAAATGTTAACTTTATGTAGATATTATTATTTACTTTATATAGATATGTGTGTGTGGGTATTGTCAGTCAGAAACATTATTCCCCCAAAGGATCTTTTATTGTTTTAAGCCTTGATAGAATATTTTACAGAGTTAAAAAAAAGGTGTAAAACACTTTTCCTTACTTTAGCCACATGATATGTATAATTAATGTGTAGTAAATTATATGGCCCAGTTTAAGGCTTGTTTAAATGCATAGAATTTGAAGTCTAATGCAGGAATAAAATAACTTTTGGATCAGTGTAATGTAATATGTTGATCCATTTTACAGGGTGGTGGTGATTATTTAATTAATCACCTTTTGACAATTATTCACACTGGTCCAAATCAAGGTCTCCATTAAAACCAAAGAATAGCTTCATTACAAATGACCCATAAAAGTGTCAAGTGCTGGCAGTGAAGACAAGTAATTTCCTTTCCCTTTAAAACCATTAGATCGAATGTTGGGGGTGGGGAAGGTGATGAAGTGCATAATAGTGTGATTACAAAGAAAAGCTTAAACAGTAAATTTGACAGCCATGTTAGAGTGGATAGAAGATAACGGTTATAAACTGTTGGTTCTGTACCTCCAAAATCTTTTGATTTTATAAGAAAACAGAAATGAGTGGATTATATTTTTGAGAAATACTTATTTATCATCTTTAGTGTTTACTTATAAATTGAGATTTGAAATTTGTCTGACTCAAAGCCATGGAGATATAAAATATAAACTGTATTGCCTTCTGAATGTTGCCTAAAATAGCAGTTAATTGAGATAAAATTGTTTAACAGCTCTGCAACTATTTTCAAGGCCTGCTTATCTCACTGGTAAGAACAGAAGCAGGACCTTTATGTCAGTGTAATTATATTGAGCACCTCCTTTTACACCTGGAAAGTACCGAGAACTACCAATTGATTTTGTGTAGAGATAAAACTGCACTCATCTTTGATTAAAGCTAAATGCTGTTCCTTTTGCTGTAAGTCCTTATTTTCTTGCTATGCCAAAACATGTGAAAGTGTTTTAATTGTCAACTTCTGATAAAACCTTGTATATCTGTCTAATGACCACTACTGTTTCTCTATGAAGGGATTAGTTTTTATACCTGTCAAATCTAATTTTATTCTTCCTGTTCAATATTAAATCCTGCCAAATATGCACAGAAATATGTGAAATATGACTGAAATTACAAAGGAATGTAGCTTCAGAAATTATAAAGAGAATATTAGAGCATCTCTTTCAGAGGGGCTGAACTGAAGAAAATATTATTCACAAACCATGTTCTGATTTTAACATGCATTTAATAATGGTTGTAACTTTGTTGTCATTTGTTTGGCTGTGCTACTTAAGATTGTAGAATAAATCTTTACTAAAGAATTCCATGTAGTGACCCTTACCTCTTATGTAGGCACACTGGCTTCAATTTGTGAGAGCTAACAGGTGGTGGTTATTAGCTCAGCTATCATCACAAAAAGACATTAAAATAGTACTTTCACTTAAAGGTTCTGGATAATCTTGCTAGCACAGATTCCACTTACTACAGAAGATGAATATATATATATTTACTATTTTTTTCAAAAGTGCAGCAAATATTGACCCATCCCAGAGATGTATTTGTTAAATCTACTTGTCATTCTTTCTTTGATCTTCATTTGGTTTAAAATCTTGGACCTAAGGTTGGACTAGTTGCTGTAAAAGATCCCAAAAGTTCAAGTGCTGCTTCTAAAAACTAATGGCTATTGACTTTCATTAGGATTTCTGTGATGTTATCTAACCCTGTAAAGACATTTGTGGTATGCAGTTTACATTGTATCTAGTGATTGTATAATCATTATTGATTTTCCTTGTGTGTAGTACCTATGTCAAACAACCTAATATATTTAAATGGTGATTATTTCAGCAATATATCTATTATTAGATAAGATCAAAGACGTTTAAATGTGTAGCAGATAGTGTGATAAGTTGATATAATGTGTATTTGTGCCAGTACCTATGCCCTTTTGTGCATAAAACTACAATTCATAGTCTTTAATGATTAACTCTCTGAAGCATGTTGTGATTTCAATCCTGTAGTAAAATGAAGTATGACAGATGGATTAAAGGAAGCCCACTTTTTAAGCAAAAGGCCTAGGAGTTATGTAAATGTAATACAATTAGAAGAATTGCTTTTCAAAGACCATGGGAAATCACTCTGCATATTCCATTCACTTCTTGTTTTCCTACCAGTACTTCTGAAGAAAACTAGAAATATATTTAGAAAGCTGCATGATTTCCCAAAGGATATAATCGCTGTTAATCCCATGAGTATGGATTAACAGAATAACTCAGCCCATAACAGCAAGTGATTTCTCAGGCTAATCTCATGAGCAGAATGGTTATTGTATTTTATTAGTGATCAAACAGTCCTCTACTTAGACTGTAGTAGAAAAGCAGAAAATCTAATGCATTCATTTAATATCAAAGAATGCTATTCTTTTACTTGTGGAGTTCCTCTGCTTTTACTAATATAATTTAATTATTTTAAATGATACGGCAACCAACAAGATCTACACTATATATTTAATGCAATTAAAAAATAATATTTAAAATATAT